>ML732201.1:0-196178 GCA_009176345.1 Aspergillus leporis | reverse complement strand
CCTTTCATCTTAGCGGGAGATTTATGTAAAGAAGCATAGGCTGGGGATTCAGGGGGGTGTTTATTTATGGTATGCATGATTTGTACTGCTTTGAGCGTTTTAGCGGATATCCCAGTAGTTCAGTTACTCTCGTGTTGGGGCATGTTGCATATATGAACAGATTGGCATGTTTTCATGGAGTTCCGAGGTCTGGCTTAGGATCACCCAGGGTTCACCCCTAGCATGTAAGAATGTCTCTTAATACCATTGTTGGCTAGTGTTGGCACCAATACTCACTCCTTTTCGGAAGCTCTCTATAGTAGGTGAGCTCGTTCATTTCCTTTTCTCATTAAGATCACCTCCAACTACATTCTAGTGTATGTACATCACCTAGCATTTATAGCGCCTAATCATAGGTGGCTACAAGCAGCGGTATGCCCTGAGGACCCATCTGGTTAGACCGCATAATCATGTCCCTCCTCCTCCAGCCCGCAACCGCATCTGCATAGGCTCCATGACCCGCAATCGTTGCACCGAGGATTGCAAACCCACTCAATCCACCATCACCCATTACGCCGAGCGAGCAAAAGACGGTGTCGGCTTGATCGTCGCCGAGGGCACCATCGTCTCATACCATGGTGCGGAGTGGCCGCATAGGCCCGTTATGTTCGGCAAGCGTCATGCTGAGGCATGGAGGAAGGTGGCCGATGCGGTGCACCGTGAAGGCCGCAAGATTCTCTTTCAGCCGTGGCATCCTGGTCTGTATTCTACTCTGGTCCTGAATTACTATTAATGCAGGTGAAGGATGTTGCTGACCTGAGGCAGGCCGCATTCAAAATGAGAAAATGCCTATGCTGGGGGAGATTGGATATCCGGTGTTGGCGCCGTCGAAGGTCAAAGCTCGGGGAGGAAGGTATAGAATTTTGGAGGGGCTTCCGGTTGGTGTTTCCTGTCCCCGTCATGGGGTGTGTTGTGCGTTTGGTGTATGGTTGCTCGTTTGGCGTCCAAGGGTCATACGGAGAACGTCACGGAGATCGAGGACTCGGGGATGATGGTTGTACACAATATCGGAACTCAGTCCTGTTGGCCAAGGAAGCCGGTTTTGACGGCATTGAGTTGTTATCGCAGGGGTGAGGTATGCCGAGCATATAGAGACGCCAAGCCGTGATGCAGATAGTTCGACTGCAGTGGCTACCTGCTCCACAAAGTACGTCTTCCACCTTCACTTGCCCATGCCTCTTTCAAAAGGCATGGTACTAATAAGAACCAGCTACGCCAACCAACGAACCGACAACTACGACGGCTCCGTCGAAAATCGCTGCCGGTTCCCCCTAGAAGTCCTAGACGCCATAATCTCCGTCTGGGGCCCCAGGTCCGTATGAATCGAGATCTGCCCCCAGACGACTACAACGACACAGCCATCCCTTTCTCCGAGCTTTCGGGAACATACGATTACTATATTAGACAACTAATGACACGAGAACTAGGCTTCATCAACCTCTCCCGACGAGGATGTGACGTTGGCCGGAACCGGGACGATTACTTCAGGCCAAGTCTTCGACCTGAAGGCAAGGAGCTACCGTCTGGGTACGGTCTCGTGAAGCACTTTGGGCCCTTGTTCAGGTATCCGGGTAGTAAGACTATGTTGATGGTTAACCATGAGTACAGTGTTGCGGAGGCGGATAAGCTTGTGAGGAGTGGCTCGATTGACTTGGTGACGTTTGCAAGGGCTTTTATTTATAATCCGGTGAGTTTGGACACTTCCTGTATGAGTGGGCTTCGGCTGACGGGTGGTTTGTTTGGAAAAGGATTTGATCGAATGATTGGGGTGGACGGGTGAATTATGATGGCCGAGGGCAACTTGTGCTTAGGGTGTTGGTGTGATGGGGGTTGGTTAGGGCTTGGTGCTATGGAGAACTGTGCATGGTTCTTGAGTTGTGGTAGAGTCTCCCTCCTTACGGTGGAGGTATGACCCGGTGCCCTGCATATATATAATGAACTAGATAGATAGCCAGGGAGCCAGGGACATGAACCCACTTGCCGATGGACTGAGAACTGTCAGACTCCGTGCATGCGTCTACATTTTGAAAACCGAAAAATTGCTTTTAAAAGTAGCAAAACCCCCCCCTCCAACCCAAACCAACACTAACCTGCCCCTCCCAGGCCATGTAAGTAGCGAAAAGAAAGACCAACATTACCTGCCTAGATATAGGATAGGTACAAAAAAAGTTATATCTTCGAGAAGATACAAACCAAGTATCGGACGCCAATGGCGCCGCTGGGAATCGAACCCAGGTCGAGACGGGACTGTGGGAATAAACCACAACGTCGCATGATAACCACTACACTACGGCACCTTGATTTGTTGTGATAAATTTGCTTAAAGTGCTAAATAAAGGCATAAAGACACAGCTACGCCTAGCCCTCCTATCAAATTTGCATATCCCCGGCAATGACATTAGCCGTGACTCGAAGTCTTAAATGTGGGATGCACACCCCACAATCCATTAATGGCTATCCTATACCAAGTGGGGGAGTGTTTCTCTCAGTATTACAGAGTAGATTGCAGAGGTATCATCCCGCTGCTCTGGAATTGGTCAATGTATAGTAATCAATACCCTTGCTTCGATCTCCATAGATAGATACCAACATAGGTAAGGGAACTGCATACATAGCTCCCCGGATATACGGCCCAATGCCTATAGTCGATCAGTGGGGGTTTCCCGAGCGAACATGACCATAAATTCTACCACAGCAAATCCCCGGATTGATAATCCACCGCAAGCAAAGGTAATTGTCAACGGCAGATTTACCGGGGGAAAATAACTAGGTTCCTCCTACCAGTACCAAAGGAACAAATTCCGCAGGGAGAACAAAAATGCTTATTCAGGTCTTATACATCATCCGATCCGCTTCAATGCGGGGGTGTCCACTGAATGTATATCAATTGACCCTCTTCCCTCTTTCCTTTTTGAATTTCCCTTCCAATACCCCATATTCTTCAGCACTGTCAAGATAGAGCAAGAGAGAAAGGAAACATGGATCCCTCCCAAGTCAAGATTCCCCCTATGAAAAACCTCACGGTCGACAACATCACCGAAAACGTCATCCGCATCAACTCCCTCTGCGAAGATGAGCGCATGAAATACGTCCTCGAGCGCCTCGTCACACATCTCCATGATTTCGCCCGCGAAACGCGCCTAAGCTCCCATGAATGGATGACAGGCCTACAGTTCCTAACAGAGGTTGGGAAGATCTGTTCCGATGTCCGACAGGTAAGTACATACATGTATATCGCACCATGATCAAAAGAAACCCAAGTAAAGGATTTCGCTGAAAGATGAACAATATTCCAGGAATTCATCCTCCTCTCCGACATCCTTGGCCTCTCCATACTGGTCGACTCAATCGACCACCCAAAACCCCCTGGTTCAACAGAAGGCACAGTCCTAGGCCCCTTCCACACGCACGAAGCTACCGAAATGTCCAACGGCGACAGCATGTCCCACGATCCCAAAGGCGAGCCCCTCCTCGTCGTCTGCACCCTGAAAGATACCCACGGCAACCCCATCCCAGACGTGAAGATCGATATCTGGGAGACGGATTCAACAGGCCACTATGATGTTCAGTATGCGGATCGGCCGGGGCCGGATGGCCGGTGTATCATGCGGAGTGATAGTAGCGGGGTGTTTTGGTTTAAGGCGATTACGCCGGTGCCGTATCCGATTCCACATGATGGGCCGGTGGGGAGGTTATTGAAGAAGTTGCATCGGCATCCTTATAGGCCGAGTCATATGCATTTTATGTTTGAGAGGGAGGGGTATGATCATTTGATTACGTATGTGATTTTTTTTCCCCTAGGTGCAGGAGTGAGTGGTGGGTGATAGTTGGCTAATTGGGATATACAGGGCGCTTTATCTGAGGAACGACCCATATGAGACCTCGGATGCTGTTTTTGGGGTGAAGGATTCCCTGGTTGTGGACCTTGGTCGGGCTGGTCCTGCGCTTGCGAAGAAGTATAATGTCTCTGAGGACCATGCGCTCCTCACATACGATTTTGTCTTGGTCTCTGATGCCGAGACGAGCGCGTTGCGCGAGCGCAATTCTAAGGAGGCGTTGGATGCTTTGGGCCGGAAGGTGAAGATCGTCAATGGATTGCCTGTTCCCGACCTGGATTAGTGAGGCCAATGAGCTTTAATACAGCATGAGAGATGAATTAGTATGGTCGTGGCTCGCGTCGTTATGTACAGTATCAGTATCAATAGAACATGGCATCAAGTACTGCCACGAACTTCAACCATGTCTCCAAAATCATCCCCATCCGGATTGTCAGACGGGGCAACCGGACGGAACCCGCCCTCTTTCAAGCGCCGTAGTCCGTCATCGTCCTCCACCCAACCACCGACCTTTTCCACACCCTCGATATAATCCGTGCCAACTCGTAGGTTCAAGCCTGCACTGAGTGTTCGTTCGATCCTGGTTTCACGGGACTGCGACAAGAGAACCCGGAAGACATGGGCAAGGAACCCGCTTAGAATATCAACGCTCCAGTCATCCGGGATACGACCTAGGACCTCGCCCACATCAAACCATGCCGCGAACCGCGCTAAGAGATCACTGGTTCGCTCTATGCGTTCCGAGGGATCCTGAATGTGTAGAAACTCGTCGAGCAGATACCCGAACAACTCGCACTGATCTGACCGGTCAGCAACCTCCGACAGAGCATCTGTCGAACTAGTACTCCGAGGTCCTCCAAAAAGACAGTATCGAACCGCTGAGTCGTAGTCACCGAGGCCATGTGTAAGAAGATGTAGAGCTTCCCGATGACGCCCCTGAAGGCCATCTAAGATCACGGATTCCGATACTAGTTCGTTTTGAAACGGCTCAATCCTTGCAAGGACAGCAGGAATGGAGTACGTCAGTCTAGGTGACGGGACTGATGAGAATTGGCTACTACTGCCTCCGCCAAGCAGCTGGAGAAGCCGAAGTCGCGATTGCCACCAAGGCTCAGAGGGGGTGTTTTCGGTGATAAAGTTCATGTATGTCGGCTTCGGCGGTTGGAGTGCACGGTAGGTGGAATATGATTCCGAAAGTGATGCTCGAGCGGTAGGAGAAGTCTCAAGAATACAAAGCACTGTATCAAGATAGTATGATAAAAGGTCATCTGCGTATTGCGTATACTGACTTAAGGGTTAGAGATGGGGCTAGGAAGAAACCAGTAAAAAGGGAGGGAGGGGGCAAACCAACATTCTTTGAGAACACTAGATGTTCCAAGAAATCTTGAACCGCGTTCGGTGCTCGTTCTTTGAGCAAGCGGACGACATCAGCAGGGTCCATTTTGACTCTGCTTGTGTTGTCTGCGAATACTTGTATCCCAAGACTGGGTTTCCGGTGGGCCAACCAGGACCCGTATTCTTCCACAAGTTGTGCATCTTTAATCTTGACCAAATACCTGCGCATCTGCGCCTCAACACCAGAGGCAGTGATTTCACCACCGGAGTCTTCCTCTCCTTCAGTGATCCGCCGCCATGTATTGAGGACATTGCGGGACATCTTCTGACTCTGATATAGACGGCTCAGGAGAAATAGTCGCTTGTATTTTTCCAGAAGTTCCACCGCGCGGTCGAAATTACCCTTCCAGTTATCAACCAGTTTATTTAGTTCCGCGCGGATTGGTGAGGACAGGCGCTTTTCCGTAGCTATTCTCGAATCTTGTTCCAACAGCAAATGCAGAAGCGCCGCATCAACGCTGTCGAAGATATAGGAGTCATCTGCAATGCTGCCATAGCCTCGTTTTTGTTGCCATGCAAGCAAGAAACGCTTGATCATGTTCAAGATCCCGCTATCGAAAACATCGGATTCCTTCGAAGCTTCTACCTTCTCCAAACGTTTAAGATAAACCTCAGCAACTTCCGCGAGGCCCGCGTGAGCCCAAATACCCTGCGGCCCCTGCAGAACCTCTTGACGCAGGAGAGGGACAAGTAGCAGGGCCATCCTGGGATCTAGTTCCCCAGCTACAAGTGCTTTCTCCGTGGCACTGATGGCCGTATCACCTCTGGTGGTCGGGTCCATGAAAACCAGATCCCCAAACAGGAGTAGGCTCGACTTTTGCTTCACATAATTCAGGCCCAAGAACTCAGCCTCCGATTTGGGCTCTGCGTCTTGTACAATTCGGATGATGTCCATGATAGTATCTCGTTTGAAGACGCTTTGACCACTGTCTTGCGATTCTTGGGCATTATGTAAAGCATCGTTAAGCTGTGTGGTTAAGGGATTCTTCACAACTCGCCATATCTTGTTGCCTCTCCACATAACAAGGCTGCTTTGAGTTTTGCCCAATTCCCGCGCGAACTTAGCTTCATCAGCGTTTCGCTCCGTTTCCCAGTCAGGGACTTCTTTCTTCGATCCTTCCGCGTCAGATGGCTCCTGAGATTCGAATAATTCCTTCTCTTTCTGCAGCTGCTCTATCGACGCTTGGGTTCTTGGATCGGTTGTTGGTACATGTGGAGATAGTGATGGGGTCTTCAAGCGGACCATCTGCAGCAAGCCTCTCATTTCGCTAATTTCGAGTTGGCTGGGTGTGATTGTATGGCGAAGTCCAACTTGAGATGACTGCGTATCTTGGATGAAAGGTATCTCTATCCAGCTTTTGTGGTCCTCTGCTTCCCCTGGGTCAACATCCCAAAGTTGTACCTCCAGAAATTTGCGTGCCTCTCCATCTCGGTCTGCCTCTATAACTGCAAGAATAAGGTCCTCGCGGGTGTCATTGGGTGCTCCAATTAGGTTATTTTCGTCGCCTTTGTCGATGACGATTGACTCGGGATATTTGTGAAAGGTAATTGTTCCGCGGACGACGTCACCATCGGTATTGACAAACATCCCAACTCCTGGCTCAGTTGCATCTGTGCCTCTGACCAGCAAAAATTCAGATGAGGTTGGGGAAAGAATATGCGGTTTCAACCGGGTTGAGGGCTGCTTGGGTAAGGGCGGAAGCGGTTTTGGATCTTCACGAGGGCTAGACTGTGGGTCGTGCGTTGGGCGCTCCGACGATAACCTTGGTGAAATGCTTTCGCTTCGTTCCTTCGAAGGTGAACGAGTGGGCGTCCCAGAAGTAGGAGAAAGCTCAGGTGTTACGGAAATTGATCGATCTTGTGAGGCCGACCGTGCATGTGGTTGAAGCATCCCCGCAAGAGTATTTAAACTGCCGCTTCTGCTATGTGTATGACCCTCAGGTGGAGGAGACGAGGCGGTTGGCATGTTCTGCACTTGGCCAGATGCGAGGGCTTTATCGAAAAAAGACAGTGGAAACAAAGGTATCTTTTGCTGGTGTTCCACATCCAGTAGAGAATATGAGTGCGCATCTGCAGCACAGGCAATTATGCCTCTCCGCGATGCTGCTAAGCATGCTGGAAACTCGATGTTTCTCACGAGTCGAGCGTCGTCACCGATCCGCACGAGCATTATTTTATTCTGGGTTGCGATCATGACAACCGGCCTCTCAGGGTCGTCCACAGGTACATTCTGATCTAGGCCGCCAATCCAGCAACAGTTGTTAACCTTCGTGTTCTCACGGAATGCCGGGCTGAGCTCCGGTAACAGGTAGAACGTAGCCGTTCCATTGCAAAGGATACATGCTTTGTTCACGTCCGGAAGAAGAACAATCTGTTGAATCCCCTGCTGCTTCTTGGTTGAGGTACTCTTGGAGAACGGAATGGGTAGTCGGGAGGCTAAGATGAAGGATGGCTCGTTGGATTTGTCTGACGGGTCGGGCGGGAGGCAGACAAAGTGTAAGATTTCAGCAGCGGAGGTCCCGATGTAGAGGTTGTCATCTGTCGATGGCACAGTTAATGGATATGTTTAAGTAACGCAGCCAATAAGTACACTTACTCCAATATTCAACACAGGTAATATGGACATCATCACTGGGGTCGTCAGCCGCTAGAGGTACGTGGTCGAAAAGAGGTCGTAGTATGTAAGGTGCGGCTTTGGGCAGACTAATCTTCCGCCTCTTGCGAGGGCTGGTGCCATCGTCCTCCGACACCATAATGAGGCCAGCTCTGGTGTCTCAATTTGAGGTGGTTCCTGGGCAATGGAAAGGCCGCTGAGGGAAACCGTTCGGAAGCTTTGGTTGTCTTGAAGTGGCTTAATGTAAAGAGTGGGTCAAAGCCGGGGTTTAGGCTTTGCTGACTCAGGCATCCAGTGGAGCCCATTGTTTTTCCATTGTTGTATATCAACTGACATGGGAGTACACTCCACCTACCTGTAAACAGAAAAAGTCATGCCTTAGGCACTGTTGCCGTTATATGTAAAGGATAATTTACGGTGACACGGATTCTAGAGATATCCCAGGTCAAATTATCCTTCAAGGACGACGTACAGGTGTTCCAATTGGTGGTAATCTACTAAAGATACAAAAGTGAGATGAAAGTCCCTTGCATACTATACAACTGAGCGTTCAGCATTATATCAAAGGATCACTAATTCAGTGATCCATCACATATTTGGCATGTTGTCGGTCTACTTTAGTACTACGTGGTTTAGATGTGCACATGTTCAATCATATCTAAACTTAGATTAGCTTACGCGTTCGGAACATCATCGGGCCGCCCGGAGTGTCTCAGGCCTCCGCATCGCATGCTGTATTGTAACTCAGGGTTCCTTCTTGATAGTGATGTTAACATTTACTTTTTCCTTTTTTTAGTTCTTCTGGTGGGGGTGTCATTCACTATTCAATGTACTGTAATAAATCATAAACATCTCTCAGAATGGATTCGTTCGCTTTTACGGAAGGCATCGTGCCCGACACAAATGATCAAGATCGCGAAGCCGAAAAGGACACGAGCGGAAAGCTCCCCGAGGGGGCCAACAAGTTCCAACGTGCCATTGCAGCTTGGAGAGGTACTTTCATTGAAATCGCATGTTGTGACGTACCCGGTCGGTAGAAGCTAACTTATCGGCCCCCAACAGGCATTGATCTGTCCAGCACAATCGCAAAGCTGGATACAACTGCCTCGGATATTGTCGCACAGCAGCGTGATGCTCTCGTTCAAAGGAAGGACCTTGCCCAGAAGACGAAGGATTTTCGAAAGTTGGATGATGCGACAAAGTTGACGGAGTACAAGGGTCTTTTGAAAGGTCTATACTTATCTCTATCTGTTGCTTGTGGACCCCTCTAGGCTAACAAATTTATGGTCAGCTTACCAAAGCTTTATCGATGTCCTGACCAACCAAGGGAAAGCTTCTTCTTCCGCTTTCTTGCAGCTATATTCTTCCTTATCAGAGGCACCTGATCCGTATCCACTCCTCGAGGCATCGGTCGATTCCCTTGTCCATTCTGAAGAAACCGTACCCAAATTGACTTCCGAACGGAACCAACTACAAAGTAATGTGGACCGCATCACTTCTCAATTGGAAGATACCGAGAAGCGACTTGAAGAGGAACGAGCCTCAAGGAAGAAGTTAGAGGATAATCTGGAATCGAAAATCAAAGAAATTGAGTCTTCCTGGTCAGCCGTCTTGTCAGAGAAATCAAACAACT
Source organism: Aspergillus leporis (assembly GCA_009176345.1). Taxonomy (NCBI): domain Eukaryota; kingdom Fungi; phylum Ascomycota; class Eurotiomycetes; order Eurotiales; family Aspergillaceae; genus Aspergillus; species Aspergillus leporis. The sequence continues at coordinate 186,661 of ML732201.1, read as the reverse complement.
GGACGGCCAAGGAGAAGAGCTTGGAGGAGAAGTTAGAAAATCAAGACCGCTTGATCAAGGATCTCAAAGCAAGCTACGAGGTTTCGCAACGGCTGGGCCAAGGAGACGATGGTGGCGACGACACTCAACAGGGCAGAGCTACTGCTGCGGAATTGGAGCTGGTGTCTGCCGATCTGGAAAAGACTAGTCTCAGGCTGGCAGAGGTGGAGGCACGAAATGAGCAATTGAGACTTGAGCTGGCTCAAGTCGTCTCACATGCACAACCAGAGCAAACTATATCCGTCGAAGAAGACCCCGCCTACCTTCGTCTTCAGTCGGAGAACTCTTCGCTGTTGCGCAGATTAGATGCGGCGCGATTTGACAGAGAGTCTGAACGGCATTCTTGGGAGACCAAGATATCCCAAGCCGAAAGACATGGCGCGAAAGTTACTGCGGAGAGGGATGAGCTCCGAGCGAGAGTGGAGAAGGTTGCTGATTATGAAGATATCCGTCGAGAGCTAGAGATGATAAAAGTGAGTGGTTATGCCCATGTCCGCCGCGAAAAAAAAAAAATGCTAATTTTTTTTTCAAGTCTATCGAATTTTCGGTTGGTGACGATGGTGATGCTGGAGAATTTGCGGATAATGCCGCGGTTGCTACCAATGGCACTGCGTCCAAAGATGGTGCGAAGAACAACAACTTGGAGCAGCTCTTGCTGTCCAGGAACAAAAAGTTGACGGATGAGCTCACCGTGTTACGGGTATCACACCGCGACCTACAAGGTCAACTTCAAGCTCTGCGTGAAGATCTCTCCACTACTAAGCAGGCGCTAGAAAAGTCTCAGAAACTTTCTATTACTCTTGAGAATGACCTCCTTCGCGTACAGGAAGAAGCTTCGAATGCTTTCCCATCATCTGCGATGTCTGTCGCAGGCACCTACACCTCGAAATACCCGTACTCCTCTCGAAGGGGGGTGACATCGCCAACATCGTCCATCATTTCGGGCTTTGACCATCCATCTGCATCTTCTAACACCATGGATGCTATTCGAGCAGGGGAAGCCGTTGGGGGCGGCTCTGGTTTATTGCCAATGATTCAGGCACAGCGTGACCGGTTTAAGAAGAAGAATGCCGAGCTAGAGGAGGAGCTCTCAAAGATGTACAATACGGTCAAGGCACTCAGGCAGGAAGTATCTTCTCTTCAGAAGGATAACCTCGGTTTATATGAAAAGACACGCTACGTGTCAACATACAATCGTGGCCAGGGGGCGTCCTCATCTGCTAGCGCCTTTGGAAACAACCCGAGCGCATCTTCCGTTCACCTCTCTGCGGACACGCCATCGGGATTGTCGCTTGATCGTTACCAGTCTGCTTACGAGGCTCAAATTTCACCATTTGCTGCGTTCAGGGGTCGGGAATCTGCACGCGCTTACAAGCGCATGAACTTACCTGAGCGGATTGTGTTCTCCCTCACACGGATCATTCTGGCTAATCGAACAAGCCGGAACCTGTTCGCAGGGTATTGCTTTGCCATCCATATCCTTCTTTTTGCTATGCTTTACATGATGAGCACCATGGAGATAGAGAAACACAGCGCAAGCTTGGGTGCTGTTGCCATGGCGGGCGGAGCTGGAAGTGGTAGCAGCTATGGTAGTGGGCAGCAGTTAGGCGGAGATGACTGGCAACAAGAGGGTTTCCATCATGCAAGATAGACAGGAAGGAGGCCCGAGTTTTTCTGATATTTTTGGTTGCAATCCTACTAGCCTTTTATTGATTTGCAGGCGTTGGCGTCAGCGGGCCTTGATTCCAAGATTTATTAAGCCATAATAACCCTACCTTTCTGTTATTTTAGGGGGTATGTATGTATCAACTTCAACTATTTGAATACCCTATTACTGCTGTCAATAACTACACTATCTCTTATCTGCCTGACTTACCAAGCTTCGTAGACTGGATAAAGGACGCGACAATTTGTATTGACTACCATTCATTCGACTTTAGATTGTTATGCGCCATAGTGGCTTGGCTATCGGGATTTCTCGAGCTCATTGAGTTTCAGCGTCGAGGTTCATTCAGTCTGTACATACATGCCACACCCACGACCGACCATCTACTGAGGGTAGATAGATAGATGTGTTTTACCTATAGATGAATGTATATATGGATGCATGCAATTAATTACATGGAGATAGAAAGTGGGGAGTAGAAAAACAAAAAGAAACGGCCCGAGCCGCGGATCGAACGCGGGACCTCTCGCAAATATGCTTGGGGTTATCGTGTTGGAACACGCCCTAAGCGAGAATCATACCACTAGACCACCCGGGCGTTGGTGTTGAATTACCAATTCTTCTTTAATATCATATCCCACGAGTCCCAGTAGCAACTTTTGACCTAACCACTAACTATGCTTGTGAGCACCAGGAAGCATTTCATCTACGTGGCCGATAATGTATTAATTTGGGATCTAAGTACGCTGTGGTGTAGTCGCCTTCCTTCATTACATTTATTAGGTTTGGTGAATGGGCACTGCCGGCGTTTAACAATGCTAGCCTGGCATTGTTGATCTACAGGGTATATATACATTTGCAGTAAACGGCTTTGGATTGACAGCGGAGTGGGATAATTGACAAATCCTGATCATTTTCTTATTACTTCCTCACATGTCATTGCTGTCAAGAGGTGCTATACGGCCAACGCCGGAAGATGTCATCCGCTACGACTAGTCTAGTACTACTTACTGCACACCTGCACTAGATACCATCTGCCCTGTTCTACAATAGTGTATATCCAATGAACCCTACAAATTCTGGTATTACCCCGCCCTCGAACACACTACCCGTACCTATAGAACTATTATATTTAGAAATGTTGAGGAGTTAAGCTTTTGAAGAATCAAATTCGGGCTCGGCACTGAAGTCGCATTGGATATGACATTTAGACATAGGGCTGGGGTGCTAGAAGTCAATCTTCGAGTAGCATTGGCTAGCGAGCGAGGTGATAGTAACTTCATGCCAAAAATAGCAAATACCCACGTCCATCGATGGCAATTGCCGGCCAGCAGTGCATGGATCTCCTGAAGAAGCCCCGCTCCACCCCAGTTCTGCACACTAACCAAATCGGCAGCCATCTAAGCGCCCGCCCTCCCCACGGACCGATATTATTAGATGCTAGGATTAACCGGAGATTTACGTGCAGCTAGCCTATGCGAATGAGCTCATCGGATTCCCTGCAATATCTAGCGCTCCGACTGATAGTGTTCGACCAGGTTTCAATAGAGAGATACACCAATCACAGCACGGGAACGGCCAGTAATCTGCAGCAACAGCCGCCCGCCTATTCCCAATTCTCGCGTGGTACAACTTCAATTTTACTCCGGTCAAGTTTGAAGGATGGCGGTCAGGCATGCTGACCACCAACCAGGAAGTCCAATTTCTTATACTTTTCACTGGCGGCTTCTGGGATCTTCTGACTCGAGGATGTTTATAGATACTACAGTTGGGGTTTCGAATGCAGGATAGTTGCCTGTATTCTTTGTGCATATGATAACGCCGGCAGGAGCATAAGCATGTCATTATATATGAGCGCCCTTAGCTTTGAGCTTTCTGTCTCGCTTTACTTAATCATCCACTTCACTTCTACTGATACCCATATTCCCTCTATGTGAACGTTGATTGCGTCCTTGCTTCGTATCCCCTCCCAATTCTCCTTGGAAGACCTTGATAGTCACGGACAGTCTGACCTGCCTACTGTAACGTATACTAACTGACTCCTTCTATCGTTTTCCTCTCCCCGTGAATCCTCTCCACCGGTATTTCCGCCATCCTACCATACCCTCACACCATAAGCCAAGATACACACACATCACTGCTAGTTTTGCGGTTGTGGGTTGGAAACCATCCGGAATGCGTTCACTATCCGTCTTCATCTCCTGCTTCATAGCCCACTCATTTGCGTCACCCACGTTTTTCGACAAGGCATACAACTACTCAAACGACTTGTCCGAGTTCCTGGGGAGAGTGAGCAAGCATATCGAACACTCCAAAGACCTACTCAGCTCAGCTACGTGCGACACATCCAGCATTTCGTTGCCAGCATATGCTTCTGGATTACCTTCTCCCTCGGATCAGAAATTCCAATATGTCGCACTCGGCCGCGGTACACAGGTAAATTAACTTGATATCTCATTATAGAAATGTGCCGAATCTGACTCTAGACAGAACTATACCTGCGCAACATCATCCTCGAACTCGACACCTGTAGCCATCGGCGCTGTTGCAAACCTCTACAATGCCACCTGTCTTGCAGGAAGCTTCTCGGACATGCTCAACATGTTACCCAACATTGCATACAGGATACCGCTGCCGAGTAGCGGATCGGATCGTCTTCCTCCTGCAAACCTTGACTTGATGGGACACCATTTCTTCGATGGATCGACACCCGTTTTCAACCTTGACACTACGGCAACTCAGCAGTTCGGGATTGCAAGAACAAAGAAAGAGGCACAGATTGAGGCACCCTCGAATGCTATTCAAGGGAACAATGGGGCCGTTGCATGGCTTTACCTCTCAGCTACCAGTGGTACGGTAGGGGATTATGCAAGCGTATACCGGGTTGACACTGCTGCAGGACAGCCACCCAAGACTTGCAAGGACATGCCATCACAGTTTACAGTACAATATGCAGCTAACTACTATTTTTATGGGAAATGAGGGTGTTCACTGGGAACAGATAATGTTGTTGTATATACATATTTGGGCCTAGACAGGACTTCACGGTTCAATGATACGATCACTTATGATTTAGTTTCAGGAGCAGTAGCCAGGTAGAGGTAAGCAAGTTATTACGTGTCTTTTTTAGAAGTTATCTTGGGTACAACTTGTATAGACAATGTCATACCATGATCTAATTGGCACAGGGCTTGCATGAGTCAGGTGATCTCGCTATCTAGTATTTCACGTGACTGAAAAGTTCCCACGACATAGAGACGGATGTCTAGTCCCCTTAGGGGTTAGCGTATTCTGATTTTCAAAGTTCCGAAGGTCAGTCTGAAAAATCTCGACCGCAACAACGACGAGCAGTACGGCCTCGACCGATAATTGAAAGCAAGTGCAAGTGCGATCATACAGCACAAGCTGCTTCGAAAGGCCTAGTGACGCTTGCGATTTATAACCCTGCCCATACCGAACGGGTTTAATTCTATCCTTCCGAAAAAAAAAAAACTTTTATTCTCGTTGCTAGTACAGCAACCTCTCTCTCGACCCTTTCAACCTTCCGTTAGTCGATTTTACTCAATCCGTATAACACAATGGGCTTCGGTGCTCCCCGTGGACGTGGTGGACCTCCTGGTCGTGGCGGTGGCCGTGGTGCTCCCCGTGGTGGTGGTTTCCGTGGTGGTAGAGGTTTGTTCACGATCAGCCCCATCTGGGATAACAGGCAGACATCTTGATGCTCAGCATATTCGCCCTCAAGTTGGCCATGATATGTGTTTCTCTATGTATAGACAGATATCTGGTGCTTAGGAGGGCGACGTTCGCGACAGTCACTCGGTCTGCTGTGCCCCTGAAGAGAATGGTGTGGCTAATATGATCTCGTTGATCTATAGGTGGACTCGGAAGCAGCCGTGGTGGACCTCGTGGCGGAGGCCGTGGAGGACGTGGCGGACCTCCTGGACGTGGTGGACGCGGCGGCGGTGGTCGCGGTCGCGGCGGTGCCAGCGGTGCCCGTGGTGGTGCCAAAGTTGTCATTGTAGGTGTCTCCTATTTCGGATTGCTTCTGTGGCCTCGGCAGCTAACTCTCGTTGCTTTTAGGAACCCCATCGTCATGCCGGTATCTTTGTCGCCCGTGGCGGTAAGGAAGACCTGCTTGTCACCAAGAACTTGACCCCTGGAGAGGCTGTCTACGGAGAGAAGCGCATTTCTGTTGAGACTCCTACTGAGGACGGTACCGTGACCAAGACCGAATACCGTGTCTGGAATCCTTTCCGTTCCAAGCTTGCTGCTGGTGTTCTGGGTGGTCTCGATGAAATCTACATTAGACCTGGCTCTAAGGTTCTGTACCTTGGTTCTGCCAGCGGTACCTCCGTCAGTCACGTTGCTGATATCGTTGGTCCTACTGGTAACGTCTACGCTGTCGAGTTCTCCCACCGTTCCGGCCGTGACCTGATTGGCATGGCAACCCACCGTACGAACGTCATCCCCATCGTTGAGGACGCCCGTCATCCTCTCCGCTACCGTATGCTGGTTCCCATGGTTGATGTCATCTTTGCCGATGTTGCCCAGCCTGATCAGGCCCGTATCGTTGGCATGAACGCCCACATGTTCCTCAAGGAAGAGGGTGGTGTCATCATCTCTATCAAAGCCAACTGTATTGACAGCACAGCCAAGCCGGAAGTTGTTTTCACTCGCGAAGTCCAGAAGATGCGGGAGGAGAGGATCAAGCCTAAGGAGCAGTTGACCCTGGAGCCTTTCGAACGTGACCACTGTATCGTGGCTGGTATCTACAAGCGTTCTGCATAAAGAAAAATGGGGGTTTGGTCTCTTTTCATGTCTTAATCTATTATGCTCTTTTCTGGCGTCAAGTGTTCTGTGATATGCTGAAATGTTTCTCTTTGTGCCATGTCGAGGTTTCTGAATGTACTTTTTGAGTCAGAAAATATTCTAGGTTTGCTGTTCCGGCCATTTTCTTCATGTTCAGTACGGATCTAGCTGGCTTTCTACAAAGGAATAGAGAACTATGTACTTGTTAATTGGCTTTCAGGTTGTCATTTCTCACTCAGTAGGATCATGTTTCGCCAGCACCGCTTATCACCATGTAGCTGCTCACTAAGCTCCGTTTCCATTATCCGACCTATGTGGCTGATATCGCGTCGCTTATTAGGAGTTATAGCCGATAACTCTGCCGCAGTATGTGACCACCACTTGCAGACGGCCACTGGTGTGTATGACTCTTTGCTCTTGCCCCGGAGGGACCAAATCCAAGGCAAGCGGTACTGGTCAGCGATCTGTGAATGGTCGAAGCCCCACTGAGACATCCCGACACCTGGAGTCGGATTAGGGCTGATAATCAATTAGGTTATACTTCTGCTATATCCATGACCCTCTTTACTCACACAGGAGACGGGATCGGGGCTCTCACCATTAACGAGAAGTGAGGAACTGTCACTCTGCCGTCCTGTCTGCCCAATGGACGAGCTCATCTCGTTCAACTAGGTAGCACATGCAAGGGGAACGAGAGGAGAAGAATTGGGTGGCACTATTCTTTTCTCTTGTTTTCCTGGGGATTGACGATAACACAAAAATCCATTCCCCTGTCATTGCTCGTTTTGCGTTTCGCGCCTTTACAAGCCACGTGATATGGCCGGCTCTTTGTGCACTCTTTATTCCATGTTCTACCTGGTCATTCTAGACCTAATTGTGAATATTCATCAAGTAGTCTTTCCAACCTGTTTGTTCTATTTTTTTTTGCCACGTGAGTAGTTTAATCATGGGACGCGTTGGCCTATAATAGTTCTTTCGGACTTTCGCCGTTGCTCCGACTCTGCTTTACAGATTTATCAATGCTCTAGCAATTCGGCAATCGGATTACTCTCCGACAGTGTCTGCAATGCCCATGTCCACATCGGAATTGCTGCGTGACACCACCTTGCTTTCATGATGAAAATGATGATGAGCGTTTGCAAAGGCCGAGAGTGGGGGGGTACTCCCATTTTGAGGATTATCCTCTCCGCTTGACCCCGCAGTGCCTTGACGACCGAGATATTTGTATTTAGTCCCAGTATATATTACGTGGGGTGTCAGGAAGTTGCCTGATACTACAGACAACTGCACTTCTTTTTGTGTAAACATATTCTTTGCTTTATTTCAGGGTATTACGAGAAAGGAATCAACTATCTCTGGATCCCAATTTCGAAGGACTAGCATGCCATCGATAATCATCACAGGCGCAAACGGCTATGTCGGCCAGGAATTGGCTGCTGCCCTTTTGTCAAGCTCCCCAGATATCACAGTGACACTCACGGACGTTGTCACCCCAGCCGTTCCCGCTTCCGCTGCTCAACATACGTCGCGAGTGAAATGCGTGCAGGCAGATCTCACCTTGCACAAGGTGGTCGACGAGTTGTTCACCGAGTCCAGCCGCTTTGACACCATCTATATACTCCACGGAATCATGTCTAGCGGCTCGGAAGCCAACTTCGAGCTGGGCATGCGGGTCAATCTTGAAGCCACCCGATATATCCTGGACCGACTTCGTGCCGTCACGCCCGGTGTGAAAGTAGTCTTTACGTCGAGCTTGGCCGTTTACGGTCTTGCGCCTGCAGGATTCATCATTGACGAGGCCAACTTCCCTCCCGTGCCCTCGTCCTCATACGGGTCGCAGAAACTCATCGTGGAGACATTGCTGAACGATTACTCAAGGAAGGGTTTCTTGGACGGTAGAGCAGTGCGTCTCCCAACTGTCACAGTTCGGGCTGGTGCGCCCACGCAAGCAGCGAGTAGCTTCGCAAGCGATATCATTCGGGAGCCGTTCAATGGGAAAAAAGCGGTTCTCCCAGTTGATAAGGAGACGGAGATGTGGATTTGTTCGCCCTATACAGTGGTTAAAAATCTCTTGCATGCGAGGGTTATTCCGAAGGAGGCCTTTGGGGAGTCAAGGTCTGTTAATTTGCCAGGGTTGAAGGTTAGTATTCAGGAGATGCTGGATGCGCTGGAGGAAATTGGCGGCAAGGAAAGAAGGGCATTGGTGGAAGAGAAGTACGATGCCGATATTGATAAGATCGTCCAGACGTGGACTCCTAATTTTAATACGGCTCGTGCGATTCAGTTGGGGTTCTCGGAGGATATTCCCATGCTTGAGAATATCAGGCAATATGCTAGCCGGTTTGCATGAGCGTCGCGTGAGAGACCAAGTGCATGGAGAGCTGAGTAGTAGTGCCAGTGTTTCTTTTATTTTTCATTATATTTTCCTTTGTTTTTCTCTTTTGAGATAGAGAATAAATTAATCGATCGATTTCCCGTCGCAGACCTCACAATTCATTGTAGTTGACAGCAGCACTAATCATCCAGTAGCCCGAATGTTAGCGTTAGGGAACAGTCGGGATCGAAAACAGTGGTTTGGAAAAGCGGGTCATGTGATTGGCTGGCGTGTTGGTGAACAATTTGACTCCCGAACCTCAACCTCTCATCTCCAAGGCTGACCGTCTCTACAGCCGTTGCACCTTTGCTCCATCCCTCCCTTTCCTCCACATACACCTTTAATCTTTTCACAATGGCCTCCCGGCGCCTAGCCCTCAACCTCAACCAGGCTCTCCGGACCCGGACTGCCTTGAACACCGTCAAGCGAGGCTTCGCTTCCCCGGTTACACTGCCGTCCACCACCCAGTCGACCACTCTCTCCAACGGATTCACGGTACGAAAAACAAGAATCTCAATCGCTTTACAGGATTACTAACTGGTCTCAGATTGCTACTGAGCACTCCCCATGGGCCCAGACCTCGACTGTTGGCGTGTGGATCGATGCCGGCAGCAGGGCAGAGACTGACAAGACCAACGGAACCGCGCACTTCCTTGAGCACCTTGCTTTCAAGGTACTTATTTCGATCAACTCCGAACTGCGGACATGTAACTGACAGTTTTCTAGGGCACCAACAAGCGCAGCCAGCACCAATTGGAGCTTGAGATCGAGAACATGGGCGCTCACCTGAACGCCTACACATCGGTACGACCCGGGATTATGTTAGAAGAAAAATTGGTTCCGAGACTAATCACGCATGCAGAGAGAAAACACCGTTTACTACGCCAAGTCATTCAACAACGACGTTCCCAAGGCCGTTGATATCCTCGCCGACATCCTTCAGAACTCGAAGCTGGAGCCCGGTGCCATTGAGCGTGAGAGGGACGTGATCCTCCGTGAGCAGGAGGAGGTTGACAAGCAGCTCGAGGAGGTTGTTTTCGACCACCTTCACGCTACCGCTTACCAGAACCAGCCCCTTGGTCGCACAATCCTCGGCCCCAAGGAGAACATCCAGACCATCTCTCGCGACAACTTGGTCGACTACATCAAGACTAACTACACTGCTGACCGCATGGTGCTTGTTGGTGCCGGTGGTATCCCTCACGAGCAGCTCGTTCGCCTCGCCGAGGAGCACTTCGGCAGCCTTCCTAGCAAGCCCCCTACCTCTGCTGCACTCGCCCTCACCGCCGAGCAGAAGCGCACCCCCGAGTTCATTGGATCTGAAGTGAGACTCCGTGATGACACCATCCCCGCTGCTCACATTGCCCTTGCCGTGGAGGGTGTCAGCTGGAAGGACGATGACTACTTCACCGCCCTTGTCACCCAGGCCATTGTTGGCAACTGGGACCGTGCCATGGGCAACTCTCCCTACCTCGGTAGCAAGCTCAGCTCCTTCGTTGAGCACCACGGCCTTGCCAACAGCTTCATGAGCTTCTCCACCAGCTACAGCGACACTGGGTAAGTTTCCATATCTTGCAGAGCCTCTTATCTGGCTGTTTGGTCGCATCGCTAACCAGGAAATTTTAGTCTCTGGGGTATCTACATGGTCTCTGAGAACCTCACCAACCTCGATGACCTCGTCCACTTCGCCATGCGTGAATGGTCTCGCCTGTGCTTCAACGTCACCTCCGCTGAGGTTGAGCGTGCTAAGGCTCAGCTCAAGGCCTCCATCCTTCTCTCCCTCGACGGCACCACCGCCGTTGCCGAAGACATTGGTCGCCAGATCATCACCACTGGCCGTCGCCTCAGCGCCGAGGACATCGAGCGCACGATCGGCCAGATCACCGAGAAGGATGTTATGGAATTCGCCATGCGCAGGATTTGGGATCAGGACGTCGCTGTGAGCGCCGTGGGTAGCGTTGAGGGTCTCCTCGATTACAACCGCATCCGTGCGGACACCACCCGCAACACCCTGTAAATGCTAGGCTAGCAGCATTTTCGTGTCTCAGAGTTATGGCAATTGTTTCCGTTTGTTTTGGTGATTAATAGATAGATGTGGTGGTAGTTGCCGAGGTAGCGTGTTTTGTACAGTACACAACTGTCACTGATATACTTAAAACTGTATTTCTTTTGTTCATTTGTTAATTGGCCTCTATATCCATTATCCAGTGTACATGTAGGGAAACACCATGAAAATCCTACGACCGGTTCTGTCTATGGACTTCCAAGCAGCCCTTGGTGCGTGCCCAGCATATGACATTGTAACCAATCCACAGAAATACTACTAATTACCGCAACCTCTACCATCCAGTATACAGGCAATCAAAGATCAGTAGCTTCATCGAGCTCTCATTCATTACTCTATACTATTACCACCATATACTAGAACCCCCAATATAAGAGAAACTAATAAGGGAAGGAGGTAAAAAAACACCATGGGAATCAACCTCGGTCCCTACTGACAGGGGACAACCAACCAAGACACAAAAAAAAAAATTATACAACAAGTAAAAAAAAAAAAAAAAAAGAGAAAACGGGACGCAAAAGTAAAGTCCTAAAACGGAGGTCCCACGAAGGAGCCTCAAAAAGCAAAATCACTGCGGCCCATAAGCCATAGCAGCCGGAGCCTGATACCCCGTTTGCACACGAGTACTCTGCACCTCGAGCTCCTTCTCGTGCTGCACCAGCACGCAACACGGACAACAGTATGCACTAGCGCAATCACCGCAGCCCGAGCCCTCGATGCCGAAACGTCTACGGATCTCGCCACGTTTAATCATGAGGAGGACCCACTGGAAACCGACTTGGGCTGTGAGGTAGTAGAGGCAGCACTGGGTTGAGTTTTGTTAGTCTTTTCTATTGGGGAGGAATGGGGGAAGGAGGGAGTATGTACGTTGCCGTTCATGGAGCTGGATTCTTTGAGAGCTGGATCTTCGAGTCTTGACTGGGTTTTGCCGAAGAGACAGCAGGGGAGACAGCAGCCCCAGAAGCCTGGGGGTTTATGTTTGTCAGTGAGTGGTTTTTATGTCGTTTGCGGGAGAATTGAGGGATGTACAGGTTCCTGCTGGGGAGCAGCAGTCCCAGAATGAGTTTGACCACTCATTTTGCTGCTGGGGGGATTCGGAGTCTGGTGCACCCATTTTTTGGTTTTGATTGATGTTGTTCTGGGAGGGAGGTAAGAGGGTTGAGGGTTGGTTTGAACTATGCGTCCGGGAGACTTTCGAATGGTAGTCTTCCGTGATTGCGGAACAGGGAGAGAGTCTTTATATGTTGCTAATCTCCTTCACTAGGAAGGAAAAAAGTAAAAGAAAAAAAAGTGGAAAAAGGAGCACGGACATCATGGTATTACTGATTGATGTACAAGGCTGCAAGCCTCAATGCCTGCCTGCTGTGAGCTGAACCAAGCGTGGGATGGGACTAGTTATTGGCACGGGTTTAAACGGTTTGGAAACTGGTTCATTAAACGAATATGCACTGGTAATTACTGGTAACAAACATATGATATGAAACTATCAAGGGTTTGACGGAGATGCAGTTGAGTGGGAATGTCACAAACTCTCTCCCTAGATGCTTCAGTGACTTTTGAAGAGATGTGGTGTGTATAATGAAGATTGGCAAAGGACCTTCCTAAGAATGAGATGGTTTGACGCTAATTCTCGTGTCTAAGCCGCGGGTCCAACGATTTCAGAGGCTCAGCTTGGTCTATCGAAGCGGCTCTCGCTGGGTTTCTCTTGGTAAGGTTGCAATACGAGCCTCAAGGTCGATCTGTTGATATTGGGTTAGCGCTGTGAATCCAATGTGTTTGCTAGGTCCATAGTGATTGAGCGTTTTTCTTCCCTGATACCATGGTCGGCAATAATACTCTGACTGCTTGTGCTACTGGAAACTACGCTCTTGAGTTTGCATCACTAATAAAAACCCTGAACATGCAAGTTGCAACCCGTCCCTATCAATAAGTGGAAATAACTAACTAAGCTCAAGTCTTAAATAAGATTATGGACCGTTGATTGGGCTATGCATGTTTAGGGTTAGGTAGGGCTGCCCCCTTACTGCCTCTGTCGGGGACCTGGACTATCGAAACGCCAACTAATTTCGGTTAGCCGATAAATACCTCAGCCTTCCCCCATTGAGACAATTCTGTTATGGATTTATTAATCAAAGGACTGTCTTTGATGCATATGTTACTAAAGAGCGCTACTGGTGATATCTGATGCTTGAATCTGTGCTGCCTAAGATTTTGGACATTATAACGGTTTAGGTAAGTGGTCTGATGGACGGTGGCCCTTGCTATCGATGCCATCTAACTGGATTTAGCTACTACGTCGCCAAACGTCCTCTCTATATACAGTAACGGAGCCTTAACTTAATAATATACTTGCTAATCGTGATACTAGTGGGTGTTTCTTTACTCTACACTGGATAGCCTATCTTTAAACCAAGCCAAGTGTAGGTAATACCTCTAATCCCCTTGTCTGGTTTAACCACTTTGACTATCACTAAATTTCCTGTATATCAAGCCCTGAGACCTTTAGGAGCCGGCCGCACACCAAAATGCCTTGGACGGCTTGCCCGGCCAGTCAGCTGTGCACCCTTAAATCATTAACAGAGTATAGGTAACCATAATAACTTCTCTGAATGGTAAATCTATCGATCAGATTTCAGGAGAGAGGAAACAGTGCAAATGAAATTCTCCGATGTCACCTTCTTTCTGTCCATGAGGGCGTTCATGTGCTCGGCCTGGTCCTTGACCTTGTTATAGACTGCTAGATCATTTAACTTGTTGGCCACCGATGTTTGGGCTTCCTCTGCATCCACGTACTTATCTACGCGTTTGTCCCACTATTCAGTACCCTTGTATCTTTGCAATTGCATGCAAGGGGAGCTAAGTGAATTAAAAAGCTGATTGACAAAAGTATATGAAGCCACATGGCACCAGACACTTTGGACTATTTCAGGAACTCAGAAAGCTCTTTCCATTGATTTCCTGTTATATCTGAATCTTTTATTGCCCGCACACGCTCAAATATCTCTACATAGTTAAAGTAGTAATTGGTAGTTATTGGAACCTTGTATTCTTTGAAATCCTACTTGTTGTTGATTAGACAATCCAGAATAAGTCATCAAGGAGTTAAGGTAAATAACCAATCTGGTCCGGCATATATCCACTCGAGATCCACCACCCCGATGATGGTAAGATTCATCCTTACTTTGTGTAATTCTATTTGCTGGGCCAAAATCATTGCAAATGAGCTTGAAAGGCCCTTGGTTGTAGATTATATTTGAATACTTTTTGGTCGTGGAGAAACCCTCATTCTGGTCACCTTTAATTGTTAGCAAAATCCTTTGCTTTCAAATTATAGCACAAATCGAAAGCCTTGACACTCCTTATCTGTAGAATCTCATGGGACTTCCACGTTAATGGGCGCCTACGTCTAGTATATTTTATTCTTGGGGTGGACACACTGTTAATCTAGTTAAAATCGACCTTGAAAAGCTACAACATAAAGTGCGCAATCTACATGTAGACATTTTCAATATTGACGTCGGGAGTCTCCTCCTTAAGCATCCTTGACTTATTTCCACCGAACACATTATTAAGACCGATGCCATCAATAAACCTCTTTAGTATGAAAGAACCCAGATCAAGTCAATTTTTCCTAGCAAGACCACAAGTGTAAACTTCTAGGACGGATATTGATGTTTTCTCCCAAACAAGATAAAGAGCTTCCACTTCCATAGCTATTTTCTTATCTGCATACTCTAAAGCAATACTGCTAACAGAAACCAGATTGTCCCATCGTCAAAAGCAAACTTCTGGCCCAGGTTGTATAATCCGTTCAAAATCCCACCATGCACCCGGTAGGGAAGCTTTTTGGGATGAAAGCCTGCAACCCAGTCGCAAGTATGACCGTCAACCCGAGCCATATTTACCTTGTCAATCCAAGCAGCTCTTCTGCCATATGGAGAAGATCGATAGGTTTATTATAGCCCATGACCAGAAAAAACTGTCTTTTGAGGGGAAAAGCACCGAATGGGGATTGGTATGGATTAGAAAGAGGAATAATGCGCTTTCCGCTGGCTGGCGAAGACACTGGGGCAGCGGCCGCCTTTTATCATTCTTTACAGACCGCCAACCCTTGCTCTGAAAATCCATAACCTATCCTGAGCACAGTTGCTTGCCTCTAGTTTATGACAGATCACGTGAATGAACACGAACTAAGGTAGACAAAGGAGTGCCGCGACGTCGAAAGCAACGTCCGCAACACTTTAAGTCTACCTAGACTCAAGATGTCCACAGAGATCGACGAGCGGCGGCGCGTTATTTGCACAGGAGAGGGAACGGGCGTCCAAAATCAGTCTTCCCACGTTTCTCGACAGTTCACCATAACCACATCTTCCCCGATCTTGAAGTTCAGTAAGATAAGACACAATCCACCTGTGGCGGTTCCGCAAATGCGACCAACGAACTTCGTCCCAGAAAGCTCAAAGCCTGGGACACTTTCGCGAAGGAGCAAGAGGAAATTTGGCGATTACTGATGGATTCTTCACTTGTCGAAGACAGGCTGTTCACATCTCTACATACATTGGAAGGAACGGAGAAAGCATTCGGTGGCAGCTCGTTCGCTCGGAACCTGGCCTAAACTATTCTTCGCCAAACCGTTGAGGACCACCTTTCGAAAATCATTGGAGAGCTCTACAATGATCCAACACTACGACGAGGATTTGGGTTGAGAGGTCGATACGTTTTGAAAACCACTCCAATACACTGAGCCCCGAGTGGGAACTTGAGGAGAGAATACAGAGAAGATGGGACACGAAAATTTCGGTTCCGTCGCGATATTACCGGGCCTCTCGTGCAGCTACATGACTACATGATTCGTGCGGGTACGGCAATGGGAGTGCTGAGCACTGGTGAAGCTGATATCTATCTGCGACTTGGGAACGACCCTGGGGGGCTTTTGTACCACTTCTCTGTTCCAAAGGGAGATGGTGGGAACTCCACTGGATGAGATCTCCATTCAAACGGCCCAAATCGTCTGCATTTGACCGCCGTCAGGCAATCCCTCGCTTTCACTCTCCAGGCGCTCAAGTTACGGCCTCGGAACCAGGCCTGGAGGCAACAAGCAATTAACTCATTGCCAACGTGGGAAGTCGGAGTCGCACATATTCTGAAAAGTATCCCGAAAGAGACATACCGTCTTCCGAATATGGCCCTCCACGGAAGACTGGGTTTCTTCGAATGTCTCCGATACAACTATGTAGCAGGCGATAAAAACCCAGTATTAGAGGTTGTCAACCAATACCCACACAAGGAAATGTGGACGACGACCAACCCGATCCGAGATCCACGGGTTTATCACAACATTAGGCGGAGGCAGCTAACGTCGATCCATCCAACACCCACACCGACTACACGAAGGTCCTCAGGAGAGAACCATCGGCGTTACTGCACGTTAAAGTGCCTGCGTGGAATGGTATGTGGGGATGAGCTAGATCAGGTTTGCCCCAATGCTCTTGATCATGGAACAACGCGCCACGTTATAAATGCCAAAACTTTTGTCAAGCGGCTGTGGCGTCAATTGTTTGAGAACCTCAATGCAGACTGTGAAATATTGGGTATATACGGTTCTCGAGGTGCTCTTTTGGAAGTTACGTTATCATCGCACGGTGTGCCTGCCAATTGCACCATACCAGAATTTCTGAACACCTTCGACATGAAGCTGCTGTATACGACAGGCTTCGTCCAATCCAGGAATTTATATTACTCTCTACCTCGGAAGCATTGACTTAGCTCATCCATAAAGCTACGACGGGATCGCATATCTCGGGCACATGATGCTATTGAGCCCGGGTGGACACCCTCTCGACCTGGCACATAGGGAAATTAGTCGAGGTTGCTTAATTGCCAAGATGATAGTGTCGCCCTCAGCGATGCACCATCTGAATGTTGTTCATAAAGATCCGGCTCCGAGAAATTGGTTATATAATCTAGAAAGCGGAAACGTGGTCTTTTTTGACTTTGAAAGGCCGATATTATTGTGTTGCGGCCCATTTTGGGAATGATCTCACCAAATCGCAAACGAAATCGAGTGTAACGTGATGGCCTTGATAAGAAGCTGCCTGGTCCAGGTTTTGCGGAAGAGATTAACACAGCAGTGTACGAATTCGGTGTTTGAATATACGAGCGAGGATCCAGCGAACACCGTATGGTAGGATTGACTCGTGAGACACTCCACCGTTGTTTCCAGACCTGCTCAGCCTGGGCTTCTTGGATCCTGGATTGCTCTACAGCAACACGAAGTTTGCTGACTGCCTGAACGCTCGTTCACTGCCAAGCGGACTTGCCTTTAGCTCGAAGTGATACTGCAACGTCAAACCTTGCGGAACTTCAATAATAACCCTTGACAGAAAAGAATTCTTGAAACAAGAGCAATGGAATTATTTTCATTCTCATGTTGGTTTCGTTGACAAATTCTCTCTTCTTTCAACTCTGGAAGTGGCAAGCGGTTTCGGGACTTTGAGCATTTCGAAAGCGTTCGAGTGGTCTCCAATGGCGTGGTAGAGCCTCGAGCTAATGCAATCTGATGACCCAGAGGATTTATTCCCGAAAGGTCGTGCCGGATGGGAAGGGTATAATTGGCATTGAATTCCACGACAACATGTTCTTAGGACATTCTGGCAACGAGCTATAGATGCTGAGGCATCATCCCGTGGATACGTGCCGCTCAGTCGTCTTCAAAGAAATCTCCAGAGGAGGAAAACCCAGGCCGTGTATCTTTTCTTGATACTTGAATAGTCTTGTATATGTAATCAGACCGTGCGTATAGTTACAAACCTGAGTGGGACGTTGAGACCCCTCAAAATTCCCACACTGCCTAGTTCGGGTTGAAGTTGAATTCGGCGCCAATTTACTGCGACTGAGTCAATTATCTTAGGGCTTGATCAGTCTGTGGCCTTCACTCTACAGTGCAGCGAAAACCCATAATGTCTTTGAAGCAGTCATTTCCAGCTTCCGGACACCGAGTACTATGGCTCGTAATCCAGTTCCGGACCCCCGCCAGGCTATAGCCCGTCATCTTGGCGCTTTTGAATAGGGCGAAAATACTGCCATGACTAGTATTCCAATTATTGATTCAAAATATGCTGCACAGGGCACTAGTAAAATCATCAATCTACTGTACTGTCTCAAAGAACAAAAAGAAATTTGGATGTACACCGATGAAGACTTGCAGGCACGTGGACCTAGGTTTCCCAAACTAATGAGTCCTAAGAAAGGGGGACAGATCGGATTTACGAAGGCGAATACTTTGCCTTGGAGTGGTTTGAGTACTAAAAAGTCACACTTTGAAGCCAAGGGAAAAAACAGTATAACAGAAGGCCAAAGGTGACAAACTAAACTGGCAGCCGGGTAATTGCGATGCCTTATATACTTAACAACCTCGCGAATAGATCATGGTGGCAAATGTCACATCATGAACTTACAAAAGTTCCATAGGTGCTATATAATGCGCCCCTCCTGCCGTTGTTCACACAGTCACTGTTGAGCATCATGCAAACGGTGACGGACAGGCGATTCTCTCGTTGTGTATAGCTTTTAGAGCCATTGCTCTCCAAGAGCTGGGATGTCAGCAGCAATCCAGAAATAACAACAGCCACCCAAAAGAGACAGTCTTAGTGAACTGACCCCACTGTGTTTGAGACAGACATTTTGCACATATTATTATAGTATAGGACCACAGACTTTGTCAATCCAGTTCGTTTTGAGTAAGGACCTGAAGATATTCACAGCAAAAAGTACAGTGCTTGGTTACCATCACATATACTTTTGAATATAAGATATCCGGATCTTAAAAATAAATCTAAATTACTAAGCCATATGAAGCTTTTTAAGTCAGTATTGGTAACCCAATACGGCAGATGGAACCGCTAATGTGGGGAAGCTCCAAATCCGGGAAGGTCGCTATCCTTTGGTGACGCTTACGCTTTCCGTATTTAGATCCTTGGAGGCCTCCCGTACCTGTGGAGTTGTGGACAGCTGCATCAATCATCCGGACGGATTTGGCAGTTGGGACCTTACACCTAGGCAAATTAATCTTTACTTCAGATGTTCCGATCTCTCTGATGGATGACGCCGGTTCTCCAAGCAAATCCACACCTAAATTTACAAGATGTAGGACTGGATGCCTGCGATGTCGGAAGCGACGGAGGAAATGTGAGTAATAGTATTCTTGTGAGACTAGAGATGTAGCGCGGCACGGCATTCGTACAAACTATACTAATTTATGTTAAGGCGATGAAGGAAAGCCGCGCTGCCAAAACTGCATCGACAAGAACCTAGACTGCCAGTATGGGTTGCAGGTTAGCTTTCTGCAGAAGAATACCTTCACAGTGACTGCAAGTGAGCTTCGCACGCCCAAGCCTGAAGGAAACTATGACAAGATTAAAGTGTGTAATGTCTTATTTCTTAAATTGATTCGCATATCTTCGTATATCTTCAATCAGTGATTATCCGCTCGACTTACTAAAACTTGCGTTCAGTTCGTCAAAGAAGACCCTCAGGGCTGTGCTACGGATGCCTCTGTAGATAGTCCAGAAGCTCTTACTGATGATCGAAGGAATAGTGACCAAGGGGGAAGCCGACTTGGTTTGGATGAGCGCTACGATGGGAATAGTGCGCATCGTGATGCCTTGGGCTTAACACGCTGGGACAGCAACCTGATATCCCATTCTAATTCGTCAGATGACAGAAATCCTTATCGGGATAAGGATGATGCAGTTCAAGGCCTGCTAGCTTTAGGATCAAGTACAATTTTGGATTGTGCCACCGCGGAGTCGACCGACCTGCCACTGCTCAATCCTAATCTCACATTGTCATCGTTGATAAACACAGGACCTTCAATGGTGAAAGATGCTGCGCCAACGGTCGCTACTAGGCCCGTGGGAGGACCTGGGTATGTTAGTGTCGTTGGACAATCAAACTCAACCGTGACTACTAGTGCAGTACCTGAAGCTCGCAGACTGGAACTTCTCCGCCACTACCGCTATCATGTTGCTTCTTGGGTAAGAACTTTCGAAGTTAGTTGTTTCAAAGTCCTTTCTAATCATCTCTTTGCTATTAATCTAGCTTGATATCTGCGATTTGAGACATCCGTTTGGGATTGCTGTTATTCAAATGGCAATTGCCTCCGAGCAACTTCTCTCTGCGTTATTGGCGCTTTCAGAAACGTGTATCAATCAACGAAGTCACCGAAACAGAGGGAGCCTCGAGCATTCGAGCATTCAAATGGGGCACCAGCTTGGTCAAATAGACCATGGTGGTACTTATCCCACAGAAGTGATATTGACATCCCTTCTTGAGGAAGTTCGATGCCTGGTTACGAATATGCCCCAAGCGTGGACTAACATGGTGAACAGGGGTATGCCCCTTTTAAACCACCTGGTTCAGCATGCGTATAGTAAGAACATCGAGTCGACCGCTTACTGGATGTTTCTACGCATAGGTGTGCATATACACTATCTGTGATATTGTTCTCGACTTCAGCTAACATGAAACTAATCAGACTTAGGGGTAGCACTAGCCAACAACGCCCCTCTTCGGATTTCGCTTCCAATTCTTCCAGTTCCTAGTCTATCGCTAATTTCCCGCACTGAGGACACACGTGAAAGGGTCAGCCTCTACGCCCATGCTATTTTGTGGTTATGTGGAAAAGCTCTAGCTTTATGCTACCAAGAAGCTATTCCTTACCCGCTTGCGGCTTCACACGAGGCGATGGAAAGTTGGTTACAAGCTTTCGGGGAACTTGATCAGTGGTACCAATTAAGACCACTGGAGTTCCAACCGATGGTGGAGGTTGGCGGGAGAGACCATGTACTCAACCAAGGGAGCGAATTTCCCTTGCTACTATTTGCCAACGGCCCTGGGACTTTCAGTAATCAGATATATCATACTGCAATGCTGCTGTTACTCCAATGCAAGCCCCGTACTGCAATGCTGAATCATCCGCAGTCCCCGGTTCTATCTCCTCTGTGGCATGCCCATCGTGTCTGCGGGATCGCGCTGAATAATGACACACGTGAGAGTTGGGACCCATGCCTGCTTGCCTCTCTCCTCGTTGCAGCAAAACATATGACACACGAATCTCAGCAAGAGGAGATTTTGCATGGCTTTAATCGAATTCATGAGATCACCGGTTGGGATACTGGTGAGTATCTGACCCGCCTTCGCGAAGACTGGTCGTTTTCCGAAGGAGTGTAAATGAATGTTCAGTCAAAGTATGACTTCAAGATCAGGTTCTTCGCATCTCAAGGGCAGTGGCAAAACTGTTGGTTATGACCATTTGATGTATCTCGACGTGTACTATAACCCCAAGCGATGTCTAGGTCCCGAATCCGCCAACACGTTCCCCACCCTGAATCATGTTCAATATCTCGGATCAGTTTTGTGATCTCCTTGTGCTCTGATGGATGACTGAAAAGTCGCCCTGCAATCCATAGCGGCTGTATGGCGTTGTTTAGACACCCCTGATGAGGGTTGGCTAAGGAAATACCACAGATACGACGCGCATGCCATAACATGGATAGGCTGGGAGATCGTGGCAATCTGATGCCTTTTGGCATCATTTTGAGTAATAGGAGGCATGCCGTATGGTAGAGCTGATTTGAAGAAATGGCAGCCCAATGAACAAACAGAATATGCGGAAAGGGCTTACGGTTGACCGTTTGAACTGGGAGCAATTCGCTAGGTCGTTCGGAAAGCCAACTTTGTAGATCATTCCACAATTGAATCCAACGCGAGCAGAATGACTCGAGGGTACAACCATTCTGCTCATGCAATTCCACATGTTTCGTGCGATCCGACACAAGCTTGGTTGCTTTCATGCATAGATACACCGCATTATTGGCATGCATGTCAGGGGTTTTAACATCTCGAAATAATTGATATGCGTCCTCTTCTCGACAGCCAGGGGGAAGCCATTTGGAAGGGTGCAAAAGCGTACTCTGGGTGCCATCGGAGATGAGTGCACCGCAAAGATCTAATCATATTATCAGAGCATTGTACATAGAACAAAACCCAACAAATCCCTGAAACGGTTTAAGGGGATAAAACTTACCCATCCTAGCATAGCACCAGAACACAGCTTGAAGTAACCCTTTGCTAAACCCATGGATCTCGAAAGCATCAAATAAAGCGGCGCAGCCTTCAAGATGACGGCGCCAATCTTGCGCTCGAGCGGACATCATCTCCAAACAACAAAGGAGCACGCATGCGGCGACGATTTTCGGATCGTGTACCTGAAGTACAGGGCTCAAGAGTCTTATTGCCTCCTGGTATAGCTCAAGGCTATCGAATAAGTCCTGTACGCCATTTTTGCGTTCCATATGTCGAGCAGAGATGGCAAGGATGGCGTAGAAGAGTGCAGGAAATGTTCGTGCCAACGCGGGGAGCTCTTGACGGAAGGTGCACTGCGAGTCGAACATGTCGAGCTGGCAATGATTAAATGCCGGGACGAATGAATGAAGTTTGCAAAGGTTGTACTTACCCATGGTGCTACTTGTGTCACATAATCCTTCAAGTATTCTATACGTTTCATACTTGATAGAGGCGGTCGGTGAGGCTCTTCCTGCTGTCTTTCCCGGTTAGATTGGGGCATTACGCCCAAGCCTAGCCTATCTGTTCCTCTGTCACCAAGCTTGTCTAGTATCCCAGCAGTAGGGCTAGGCGCTCGCGTTGGAGCAGCAGAGTAAGCTAGCGAGAAAAGGATACAACGGAGCTCTTCCTGGGACGCGAGGAAACCTGGATCTTGGGAGAAGCCGTCCTGATACCAGCTTCCGGGAGACTGGAACGGACCTCCCGAAGCAGGAGAACTGTGACTGTTGCCATTGTAACTTTGTGAAGGAGGCTGTTGAGGATCGTGATGGTCAATTGTATTTGAGTGAGTTATATCATGGGGACACGGGGACGGCTCCTCATTCACCGGAAGTGGAGATTGCGAGTTGCTGCTAGAGACTCGTCGCCGTTTCAGCGGACGCTTGGGGGAGAACATCGCTCAGTACTATCAGCATCCAACAACAACCTAAATGGGTTCTATTGCCGCAGAAAGTTTGGGTGTATTGAACAAAGAAGGCGATGGCACGATATCAAACGATGCATGCTTGTGGACGGGTTGATGTTGGTCCTCCGCGAAAATTGATTGGGTAGATCCCTCGGCTAATGATGGAGGCCTCAAAGAGTTACTAGACAGTCAACAGGTGCCAAGATCTACGCGCTCTTTATCTGATTTCTTTATTCGGTTAAATCCACGAGCGTTATCAAGTGGCCCAATCGGATTATGACATCTTAACCTTCGTATACTTGCTTTTCCATATTCAATCATACCATGGCCTCTAGAAAAGAGCCGAGCCATGGGGCAGGCAAAGAAGAATGACGTCTGAAGGTACAAGAAGAGGCAGTTTTATGGCGAAGATTCCCCGTGCAGCTTTCTCTTTTGGGTTAGGCACTTGCGGGGTAGTGCCGTACCCTGGGGTAACATGTGGCTCGGGTTGCCTTTTTGGGTCATTGGTCACTTTTGCTGCATCGGGGTAGTTCTCTGCCGAGTCGGCATTATTGTAAGTTACCTTACTCTGTGACACTATGACTCGTGCATTAAGAGCAAACAAACGGTCATGTAGTATATATGTTATCCCTTGCCTTATTCTTCTTTTCTCCCCTTGCTTCTCTCTCGCAGCCTCCTATATGTTTATTGTTTTCTTTAGAGAATTTTTCCATTGGCATACAGCCGACAGTTAGGAAGTAAAATGGTCAAGGTAAATCTCTTCGGGACGGGGTTTACCCTTCAAGCTGCCATCTGGGCAGCTTGTGGAATGGCTTTCATCCTTTTTGGTAAACAACCCAACTGCATACTCTCATGGAGGGATTTACTAACCCGAGTAGGATACGATCAAGGAGTCTTCTCAGGAATTGTGGAAAATGAAGACTTTCTCGACACCATGCATCACCCAGGAGACAGCTTGATGGGAATCATTGTTTCTATATATAACCTGGGGTGCTTCGCCGGTTGCATTCTAAACTTCTTAATAGGCGACTGGCTCGGACGGAGACGAGCAATGTGGCTTGCGATGGTTTGGGTTATTGTAAGTACTCTAGGAGACTTAGTAATTGTTACACGCCAATCGCCAGATTGCTAATCTTGTCGCCAGATCGGCGCTACCTTGCAAACATCTGCATTCTCCGTTCCGCATCTTATGGTCGGCCGCTTCGTTACCGGCATTGGTACTGGTATTGAAACTTCTACTGTGCCCATGTACCAAGCAGAGCTCTGTGAGGCGTCGAAGCGTGGAAAGCTCGTCTGTAGCGAGCCCTTGCTAGTGGGCGTGGGTATTGTGATCAGGTAATATTGCCTCACAACGTGTTGCTCAATGCTTCTGCTCACCACTCATAGTTACTTCTTTGACTACGGGATGAGTTTTGTCGGGGGACAAATCGCGTGGAGACTACCAATCGCCTGTCAGATGATCTTTGGATTCGTGAGTGTCCCCTGTTCAAATCGGACCATCATCTTTCTAACCGTTTCAAGATCGTCATTATACTCGTTTTCGGTCTGCCCGAGTCGCCTAGGTATTGCTATAAAGAGGGTCGCCACGATGAAGCGCTGCAGATCCTGAGTGATGTGTATGGCCGTCCGAAAGATGACGAAAAGATCTTAGCCGAGCAGGCGGAGATCCTCGAGGCTATTGCGATTGAGACCAAACATGGGGAGTACAAGTGGAGGTATATACTCCCTTTGAATCTTACTTCGAGAAATATTGAAGAAGCTCACCTGCGATAGAAACATCCTCAAGCACGACGAAGTCAGCACAGGCCACAGAGTGTAAATAACTCCTATAATCCTGTAATTGTACCAAACTGACACAAGATACAGTTTACTGGGCTATGGAATGCAATTCATGAACCAGGTCGGCGGGATCAATCTTATTGTGTATGGCTCCTACTAAACCCTATCCAAAACTTCCGCTGACAACTGCAGATACTTCATCCCGACGGTCCTCAGAAATAATGTTGGCCTTAGCAGGAACCTTTCCATGATCATTGGAGGATGCGTTCAGATTATGTTTGTTATTGGTAGCTTATTCCCTACATTCTTCGTCGATAGAGTCGGTCGCAGAACTCCCATGATATGGGGTTCCTTCGGCCTTGGCGTCTGCATGATGATGGTTTCAATTCTTCTCAGCTTCAAGGGCAAGGAAAACGAACATGCTACCTCTTCTGCATCGGTTGCATTTTTCTTCATTTACATGCTTATATTTGGAGCATCGGTTAACTGCATTCCTTGGGTTTACGTACCTGAGATCCTTCCCCTCCATGCTAGGGCCAAGGGAACGGCCGTAGGCATTTCTTCGAATTGGATCTGGGTAAGTCTAACAGAAGAAACCCATAGTCAATAGAGGATAACTGAAATACTAACAATTAGCAGAACTTCTTTGTCGTCATGATCACCCCTGTGATTATCAATCGTCTCCAGTGGAAGGCGTATTTGATCTTCATGTGCACGAACTTTGTCTTTGTTCCCCTTGTTTATTTCTGTTATCCAGAGACTGCCAAGCTCACTCTCGAGGAGATTGATTTCCTGTTTACGAATCCGGACAAAGGTGCTGTGAAACTTTCGAAGGAGCTTCAAAAGGAGAGAAAGAAGTATGGACATGGCCGGAGTCTTGTCGCGGATACTGGAATTCTGAGGCGCACAAGTGTACCGGCTGAGGAGAGCTCAGAGAAAGATCAAGGTGTTGAAGAGCAGGTTGAGAAGGTCTAACTCGTGGATGAGATCATGTAAACGTTCTATAGTCCTGTTTGAAATTATCACTATCAATCTTGGTACGAGGGTCTTCAATTTATTATTATTATTATTATAATTAATCAAGTTTAACGTCCATATGGGGCCTTTTGGCTATGACAGACACGTGGTTCTCAGCAGTGGCCGTAGGCCTCTGTCTACGAGTGGTCCCTAGGGGCACCTATCGGCCCCTTCTATCTTCTGTATGATCATTCCAGTCCTCTTCCTCACCCCAACCGCCTGCCTGCGCCAGGGCGCCAGGGCCTTTGGGCTAAGCCCTCCTCGGTGTTTGATACCTGTTGGGCGTCGCATAGGCATGCCTAGGCTGCTCTCTTTGTTATCCCTCGCCCCCACGTTCTCCCTCCTCTACAAGCTCTAGGCCCCTCAGGTTGTCATTTAAGGTCTTATCTACTTTCCTTGCTGCTTCTCCCGGGAAGCAGTCAATGTTTGTTGCTGCAAGAAAGACCATTAGGGCCTTAGTTGCTTTCTGATCTCCAAGGAGACGGCCTTCTGAGGCTGTTTCTTCTTGCCTTGGTGGTGGTATTCCTGCCATAGCTAGGGCCCTGTATAGGGCCCTCCTCTGGTAACACTATTGTCTGCACTCCACTAATAAATGGCTTGTTGTTATCTGCGGGGGCCTGGCAGCCCTGGTATCTAGGCGAATCTCGGGCCCTTATTTGACTGAGATAGGCCGGTACTGCTGCATGATTAATCTTTAATTGATAGTATTGACGAGCTAGTTGTTTTGGGGCTGCTCCTGCCACTTGATCTGGTTTTCATTCTTTTTGAGGTCGATAGTCCTGCTGAGTTCTATGAAGTCGGTTTTTTAGGGCTTGTACAAGCCATTGTTGTCTCTGTACCTGGTTTGCCTCTGTACATGTTCTGTGTAAAAAGGTTAGACTGAGGCTTCTGTCTAGAGCTCTGGGGGCCTTTGCTATAGCTGCTTTAGCAGCTAGATCTGCCTTCTTATTCCCTAGTATGCCTTGGTGGCCCGGGACCCCTTGGATAGTGATTTAACATTCTTGGTTCTCTAGTCTTCGGGCTATATCCTGGGCCTGAATAGCCCAACCCTGCCCTGGGCCAGCTCTGCTGTCTTGTAGTTGAGCTATGGCTGTTTAGGAACCTAATAGAATCATAATAGGGCCTTTATATTCTAGCTGCTAAGTTGTTTCAAGTGCTTTGCATGCGCCTACTAGCTCTGTATCAAAGACCTCTTCCCCTGTCCTAGAGACATCTCTTTGGTTTTCCATGTGCCTGGGGGCTCTAGCCATGCAATATCTGCTCCAGTCTGACTATTTTCTAGGCGTGATCCATCTAACTAGATTGGTAAGTCTTTATATGGGGCAATTATTTATTTAAGAGCTTCTCACTCTGTAGGCACTGCTATAGTGCCTGGAAAGGCCTTTTCCAAGGTCTCCACCACCTCTTCAAATCATGCGGATGTGTCTATTATCATGATATCGGTAATTTTGGCTGTTAGATGCTGACCTAGACTTTCTGGGCCTCGTCCCTAAGATCTTCCGCCCACAGTCGGTCTCTTATAGGCTGTCACCTAGACTGTACATGGTCGTCTTCTTCGCGAAAGCTTACAGATAGAATGGCCTGAGCTAGATGGCCCTTGAGCAATCCTAGAAGTTTTAGAGTATACTACTGCCTCTGTCGTCTATCTAGCAGGACCTCTGCTGGGTATTGAGCTGCTTCCTTGCTCAGTGGCCCTATATGGCATATATTTGGCGGCTAGTCTTGACCTCTGTTCCCCACCATCGCTTGGAGGAAGGGGTCACCTGTATAGGCCTTGAATGTTCATTAAGCACCTTAGTAAGGGTACATTGGATCCATATTGCCTCATCTTCCGCCTCAGCCCTACTGCAGTTATGTAGTAGGGCCGGTTGGCAAGCTGTTAGGGTCTTTCATCTCTGGTTCGCCTTGTCTAGTGCCTCTGGGTCTGCATGCTGGCCTTGAATCCGCCATTTAGTTCTCTACTTGTAGATTTTATAGGCATCCTTTCTAGATCAGCCCATGCAACTAATATAAGCTCGTGATCTAACCCTGTAGGATAGTCCTTGTTCACTAGCTAGCTATCTAGCCTGGTTCTGGGGTAGTCATGGCCAGATCAACAATCGAGATGCCCGGGGTGCGCTTAGGCCTGGTAGGAATACCTGGTTTATTATTAACATGCAGATCAAACCCCTCAATAAGGTTTTCTAGGAGTGCTGTATTAGTGCATTGGTTGGTCTAAGGGCTCTATAGGGGGCTATGGGCATTGAAGTCGCCTAGTATTAGGTATCTTCTCTCTACTAGTGGCCCCCATTCTGTGTTTTTAATAGTACGTTGGTGCCTGGAACTAGGGCTTGCCAGTAGTATCCTTCTTTTAGCTAATTATTGTAGCAATTAACTATCCTTGTCCTTCGTACGCGATGCCGGCCCCTGTCTATGTCCCAGATATCTAGGGCTAGTATATAGGGGTGATTTGCTAATTTAGTTCTTGCCTCAATGACCTTTTAAATTAATAGAATGTTGCAAATTTCTACTAGCATTCTATAGTACTTGTGTTCTCCCCTTTCTAGCCAGCAATTTTAAATAGGCTGAATGCTTAATTTCTCGTGCAATATAGGGCTCTTGTAGACAAACTATATCTGCCTGTCTCTGGAGCCCTGCCTCCAGGGCTGCTATAGTAATAGGGTATACCTGCAAGGCTGCAACAATACTGCTGTAGTACTGGCATTGAAGGGGGCTGTTTGATCCCTCTAGTGGTCTAGGGGTCCGTGGTTCCTCCATAACCTGGTCCCGGAGGGTGTCCGGTGCTGTCGTCTGTGCCTGTGTGGGGTGCTTGGTACAGGCGTTTGACAGGGTGCTCCGCCTTGGGGGGTTGGTTGGTTTCTCTGGCACTGGCTCGGGCCTAGGGCTGTTAAGCTGTATTGCAGGGGAGCTGGACAGAGCAGAAGCTCTAATATTCTGGCACTTGCGGGCGTCTCGCTTGCTAGGGCTGTTAGTACCTAGCAGCTAGTGCAGGGCGCCTACCCCCACAGTTGCCACATCTAGCTGGGGTATGTCGGCATGTCTTGCCAGCTCTGTCTGAGCAGCCTAGGACCGAGCATGCATGGCAATGATGGTATAGATCTTCATAAGAGCCAGCGCAAATGAAATATTTAGGTGGGCGGTTACCGCAGACTTTATAGCTCTTATGCCCTATCCCACAGCACCAGAGGCATACTGTATCAGCATAGCTCCCAAAAGTGTTCCACGTTGTATCTAGCACCGCGAAAGCAGATGCTATTAGCCTGAATTTCCTGAGCTTCTGCCAGTGATCGTATTGTAATCATACTAGACCCTTTTTAGGTGCTAGTCTTAAGTTTATCAGCGCTTTTTAGCGAGGTCGGGTCATGTTTAAGGCGCAGGGCGCTGCCTGTCTCAATTTCCTGCCTGGCTAAGTCTAGATCAAAGGTAAGATATTGCTTTGTAAACACTCCATGTACTTTAAGCCAGTACCATTGTTCTGGTGCTTTGAGTAAGATAAATGCAGGGTCTGATTTTCGAGTAATGGTTATTAATATGTCTGCGTATCTAGGCATTATCATGTGGTTTTGAGACCCCTTCTGCAGAATAAAGGAAATGGCTCTAGTACGGGTATAGCCTAGATCTACTACCCATAGGAAATATAGCAATTTTATCTTCATGAAAGCAATATTAAGCTCTAGAATAATGGCTTGACATTCTACTTTAGACATTTATAAACCTCCTTCCCGTCTTAATATAAGCCTGCGCGCTTCCAAGAGGGTACATTTAGCAGTCTTTAGCTGCTGTAATAGTATCATTTGGTTTCTTAAGATCTTTTGACTGCGCCTTTTTACAACTGTCTGCCAGCCCTGACCCCGGGATTGGTGGCTAGCAGGGCTGCGATATCTTTATACGTAGTCATGGCCCGAGTCTGATTTATAGCTTTGTTGGGTGCGGCTTTAGTGGTTAAGACTTCTTCAGATGGTCTGTGCGTAGAAAGCTCTGCTGCCGTAGTTTGGGGCCCTGGGGGTCTTGGAGGGTCTTTATTCATTGATTGACGTGTTAAAACGTCTTTTTTTGGTTGGGTGTTGATTTGATGTTCCGCCCCTATCGATCCTGGTGTATCGGTTCTTCGTTTTCTGAAGCTGTAGAGTTCATTGATGTATGAGTGTTCAGCTTTTCCTGTACAGGCTCGTAACTTGATCGGCCTTAGGCTATGATAAAATGATATGATCGAATTATCTTAGGTATGATCTTGCTCGTCTCCCTTCAACCTTAAGATAGATAGGGCTTCATACTATCAACTCGGACTAACCCAAAATAGTAAGTAACAAGTATGATTATCTAATGCGGACCGAGAGATATTCCGAAGTGGGATGTTTTCTGGAGCTAAGAGCATTGCGATAATCGTTTCCGCAGCGGAGAAATTCCCTGTAACTTTATCTTCTCCCGTCTATATCACTTTATTCTACGCCATGGGTAAGCGTGGAAAGAAGGTAAGAAACCACCACCCATTCCAATTGATTCATCGCTTGAAACATTCTCATTTTCAAATTCAATACTCACCATCAATTATCGCAGGGTGGCGGCGGCCGTGGTAATGGCCAGCGCACAAACTGGCAGGACGTCCCCAAAACGAACGCAAAGTTTGAACGCTTCTACAACGAACAAGGATTCATTTCTGAGGAAGAGAAGGAGGAATTCTGGGCGACTCTCCGGAGAGATCTTCCCAACAGTTTCCGCTTCACAGGCTCGCGAGGGTACGTTACTGGCAAAGTTGCTCCGCGCATCAACCGCAGCGTATACGGACGGCCAAGGTACTAATTCTGGACTCTTTAGACATGCTCTCGCGGTTCAGGAGCGTCTCAAGGAATTCTATATCCCCGAAATCACTTCGATCAAGTATGAGGGTAACGTCGTCGAGCCCCCGCGCCCAGTTTCGTGGTACCCTGACCAACTCGCGTGGTCAATGACGACCCCCAAAAACGTCGTCCGGCGTTTTGCTCCATTTGCCAACTTCCAGAAATTCCTTGTCGCTGAGACTGCTGTTGGAAGTATTAGTCGGCAAGAGGTTGTTAGCATGATCCCACCGCTCTTGCTTGATGTGAGGCCTGGCATGACCGTGCTGGATATGTGCGCCGCTCCGGGTAGCAAATCCGCACAGCTCATGGAGATGCTTCATACTGGAGAAGAAGAGACCATGCTTCAGATCTCTAAACAAGTGAAAGAAGGAGCTGCTGGGCCGGAGCCCCTGGGACCGGACGGTCTTAACGACGATGGTAGAACCACTGGTCTCCTCATCGCCAATGACACCGATTACAAGCGCGCACACATGCTTATCCATCAGATGAAGCGACTCAGCTCCCCGAACCTGATTGTCACGAACCA
Source organism: Aspergillus leporis (assembly GCA_009176345.1). NCBI lineage: Eukaryota > Fungi > Ascomycota > Eurotiomycetes > Eurotiales > Aspergillaceae > Aspergillus > Aspergillus leporis. The sequence continues at coordinate 155,520 of ML732201.1, read as the reverse complement.
TGATGCTACGATGTACCCCTCGATTAAGCTGCCTTCACCTCCAGGACCCACTGGAAAAGTTCACAACAAATATCTGAAGTTCGACCGTATCCTAGCGGATGTGCCGTGTACCGGTGATGGAACTCCTAGAAAGAACATTGGTGTTTGGAAGGAATGGACTCCGGGCAATGCTCTGGGACTGCACGCCACGCAAGTCCGCATTCTAGTGCGTGCTTTGCAGATGCTGAAGGTCGGCGGACGCGTTGTCTATTCGACCTGCAGTATGAACCCTGTTGAAAATGAGGCTGTTGTGGCTAGCGCAATCGAGCGGTGCGGTGGTGCCGCCAATGTGCGGATTATCGACTGCAGCAACGAGTTGCCCGGCCTAAAGAGAGTCCCCGGGTTGAAGACTTGGAAGGTTATGGATCGCGATGGACGGATGTGGAACACTTGGCAAGACGTCCAAGAGCACAGGGAACGCGAAGGCATCAATGGCCTTGGCAGAGTTGCCGCAGGCATGTTCCCCCCCACTGGAGAGAACGCAGAACTAGCCCTCGAAAGGTGTATTCGAATCTACCCCCACCTTCAGGACACTGGTGGTTTCTTTATTGTTGTCTTAGAGAAGCAATCCGAGATTCGTGCCAAACCAGAAGACTCTTCAAAGGTCATTCCCAAGGGCACTGTCGCCGCGCTCACGGAAGAGCTTGAGTTCAAGCAGAAGAGTGGAAATGGAGAACCATTGGAAAAGATTAATGCATTGGACGACATGGTGACTCCTGATCCGCAAGCTGCCGAGGAGGCCCAGAAGAATGCTACTGTCGCAGAATCTAGCCATCAACCCCCATATTCTGCTACTAATCAGATGTCGCCTGCGAAGAGGGATGCAGAGAGCCTGGAGGATGAAACCCCTGCCAAGAGAACCAAACTCGACGATGGCTCTGAAGTACTTGTGGGTGACAGGCCAGTCCACCGGCCGGCACCTGTGGTTGAGACGGATACTATGGATACGAGTGATGCCACTTCCACCCCTGTACCCGCTGAAACCACCAAAGAAGCATCTGGTGAAGCTCAGGTTATGCCTCCTCAGAAACGGAAGCCGGGTCAGCCGATTGAAGAGCCCTTCAAGTATCTCGATCCTAAGCATGAGGAGCTTCAACCCATCTTCGATTTTTACGAAGGGTCAGACCGATTCCCTAGAGATCGATTCATGGTCCGCAACGCACAGGCTATCCCAGCCAGGACCATCTACTACACCAGCGCTTTGGCGCGCGACATTCTCACCGCGAATGAAGGACAGGGCATGAAGATTGTTCACTGTGGTGTTAAGATGTTCGTCAGGCAAGATGTGCAGCGCCTGGGTGTTTGCCCTTGGCGTATCCAGACCGATGGTTTGAGAGTTCTCGAACCATGGCTGGGCTCCGCTAGAGCGGTTACTCTCAAGCGGAAGGAGACCATGCGGAGGTTGCTCGTGGAGATGTTCCCGAAGGTCAATGATGATGGATGGAAGGAGCTGGGAGAAATTGGCGAGCGTGTGCGGGATATCCCCATGGGTTGTAGTATCCTGTACATCGAGCCGGAGTCTACTGAGACTGGCTTCAGGTATGTCTAACTAGGCTTTATTGTGTTTGCACTGAGCATGATTAACTAACTTTTTACTAGCGAGCGAATGGTCCTTCCGCTTTGGCGCTCTTTGCATTCCGTTAACCTGATGCTTCCCAAAGAAGAGCGTCGTGCTATGCTTCTCCGTATTTTCAACGACGATACTCCGCTTATCAATATCACCCAGAAGCGTGCAGATACCAACACACCATCCTCGGCGACCCCAGCTGCAGTCTCTATCGAGGCGGAGGAAGAGGCAGTTAAGCATGAGAACGAAGTCTTGGGGCAAGATGAGCAGGAACAAGTTGAGAGCCGGGAGACATGGCAGAAGGCCGGTGACGAAGAAGACCGGTTCAACACGACTGTATAGTTTCTAATATGGGCTTCCTTGGGAGATTCGCCGGGACATACATATATACCGATCAAAAAGCTTTGAATGTACTATGAAAAAGAACTATGGCGTTGTTCCTTTATGCTGCTCGAGTATCTGATTTTGGTTGTTGTCTAGGTACTACTACACAGATCCATGCGGATTAGAGGACCTTTTTCTAAATTATTACGCTGTGTGGATACTGGTGGTTGACTTTGTTATGACCAGTTGAGTTTCGACCGGGAAATTAAGTATGATGCAAGAGACCCTGCTGCGAATGGACCAACCGGAAAACCACGGAGAAAAAACCACCGATTTTCGGGTTCCGGGCGAGCCGACTGTCACTTGGTTAGTGCAATGCAGTCGACAGCCAAGCTCCGGTTAAATATCGGCGAAACGGTGGTTATGTCTGGGCCAACGATATAGCCTGTTATGTATGTGATGCTTATTGACCTTCTCGGATAATAGCCGTCTTGTCCCGCGAAGGAACCTGGGTCAATTGGGTCACCAGTGGCCTGATGGTGACATTGTACTTATATTGACTGTGTTAGTTGACTTCATAGTTACATGCTCCTCTTTTCTTAACATAATTTTAGATTCCCAGGGAGCTACTCCGTGATATAGGGTTAGTGTCCTTAACACACCGTTCTGACATGATATTCAGGGACCTTGCATGGGTATTCCCTCCAGGATCTCGATTAACTAGATAGAAAGGATTAAAAAGGCCTGTTCATATATGTAGGTATGGCGATCAGGAAATTATCTCATAGGGGGTGGTGGGGATGTCTTAGTATATGAGGAGGTGGGAGTTGGCATGGTGGAGTGCTAGTAATAGTGGCTCTTTTGCTTGTTTTGATACCTTCGATATGCGGAGAAATATCCCCCGTGATCGTCATCCACTAAGGCTCCCCCCTCAATCCGTCCTCCGTGTGGGGGATCTGCACCAATAGTTTCCTTCTACGTTCCGTTGCATACCGAGACTATGGCCCAGGATCTCAGAAAGTTTGGAATTCTCCCTTTCCGCAGTCAGCCGGACATGGTGCCGCTTTTTGCACACTGAGTGGCTCCGGGCTGTGGGGTGAGCGTTCAGGTGCGTGCATTGAGTACTCAGTGAGTAGGCCTGCCATCTGCCTGCGCAAAGCGCACTGCCCAAAAAAATAGATGCAAAGCCAAGAAGTTGATACTGGCTTGTTTTCGCCTAGCTAGTATAAACACCGAATGGAAAAATAATCGAGTACACTGTACTAGAAGAGTGCACCATGGTAATTGTCCTGGTTGTACAAAGTCCACTCCTGCTTGCCACTATGCTTAGCCTACACACTGATAATAACCATGTATTTGTTGGTGAAGCCAATGTCAACAATGACCGTGATATGTGATCAAGACAGAAAACACAATGTTCGATTTACTATTTCTGACAAATATTTATCAAAATCAACTCGCCCAACAATACAAACATGGCTATCGTGTAAATTTGAGCAGACTCGCAGAAGCTGATCGCGGATGCCTTCTACCTCCCACTGCTTGGGTACCCAGCAGAGGAGATAGTAACCCTTTTCCTTCTCTAAGTGTTCGAACTCGGCGACATCAACCAGCAGCTTGTAACCGATGGATACTAAAGTGACCGGAACCGATATGCTCACCGCACTTCTGAAATGTATCCAGGCTGGATCATTCTTTGGGCATGTCATTTCTAGAAAAGGGAAAACCGAGTTTACTGAAGGCATAGAGAACGCAACCATGATAGTACGATTTAAAGATTGGGTATACTGAATTCAAGTTAGGAAAATGGATATCCTATGTGAAATTGGCCAAAATGCTCGGTGCTAGTTGCCCTACGGTTTTAGTCTGAGCGTGATTTAGAGGGTAATGTATATATCACGTGATGTGTTCGTAAGGTCGATCAGGGTTGGGGACAGCGGGAGCTCCTTGGAGCGTGGGTGAGTGCGTGCACACTGAGTACCCAGTGAGTGGCCTGAAGCGCTCTGGACAAGCTCAAGCGCGGCCCTCACAAAAGCGGCAGCATCAGGATCGGGAAGTCGGAGAAGAGTTGCAGGAATACATTACACTTATATACTATCAGCTAGCTGTAAGAACCTTTTGCCTCCTTGCACTCCTTCAAATTTGGTCACTAATTAAGTGCTTTGACCAGCAGGGGCCCGCTATGGCGCATTGGCTGTATACAGTTTCACTTCGTCTCTGCATGATTTTAGATGAAGTGACGTAGACTCCCCGCTTGACTGAGACCTCAATTGGACTATTCAAGTACTAGGCATCACTGACGCAAGGCCTCGGAGATGTAAATTAATTAAGCCGGTTATTTACAGACCTTTTATCCTTTCCCTTCTACTTATAATCGCGCAATTGACCCGGAACATGCGAAGCTTGCGGTAAGTTCTTACTGGGGTTTATTTACAGCATAACATCATGAGGCTCTTCTCGATCGCTGCTGTTGCCTTGCTGGCAGCACAAGCAGCAGGTGCTTCTATCAAGCATCGTCTCAATGGCTTCACCCTCCTAGAACATCCCGATCCGGCGAAGCGAGACTTGTTGCAAGACATTGTATGTCGTCAGACCCAAACATGTTTCACCAGGATTATGTAAACAGACTCACTGTCTATAGGTTACGTGGGATGACAAATCTCTCTTTATCAATGGAGAAAGGATTATGATATTCAGCGGAGAGGTGCATCCGTTCAGGTACATAGACCATGCTTGTTTCTAGACCCTGATTCTGACTACGGCAGACTGCCGGTGCCTTCACTATACCTTGACGTTTTCCAGAAGATTAAAGCTCTTGGATTCAACTGTGTATCCTTCTACATTGACTGGGCCCTGTTGGAAGGGAAGCCTGGTGACTACAGAGCGGAGGGCATCTTTGCCTTGGAACCCTTCTTCGACGCAGCTCAGGAAGCAGGAATTTACCTGATTGCCCGTCCTGGACCGTACATCAATGCTGAGGTCTCGGGTGGTGGCTTCCCAGGATGGTTGCAGCGGGTCAATGGCACTCTCCGCTCGTCTGACAAGGCATTCCTAGAAGCTACTGATAAGTATGCATCCATTGGCCATTTCTACATACCCTTGCTCACCACTTTGACTTAAGCTACATTGCCAATGTCGCAGCTACTGTGGCAAAGGCTCAGATCACAAATGGTGGGCCTGTGATTCTTTACCAGCCCGAAAACGAGTATAGCGGCGGTTGCTGCGGAGTCAAATACCCTGATGGACCATATATGCAATATGTTATCGACCAGGCCCATGATGCTGGTATCGTTGTCCCTATGATTAGCAACGATGCCTCGGCTTCAGGACACAATGCTCCTGGAACTGGCACAGGTGAAGTCGACATTTATGGCCATGATAGCTACCCGTAAGTCGACTCGTCCTACTTCTCTTTGGATAGTTTGGCTGATGGCTCTTTCTTTTTAGTCTCGGTTTCGATTGTGTATGATTCCTTTCCTCGAGTAAATTTGATTGCTTCTAACATCAACAGGCAAACCCAACTGTATGGCCGAAGGGTAAACTGCCCGACTATTTCCGTAAATCTCATCTCGAACAAAGCCCATCGACACCATACTCACTCCTCGAAGTAAGTCTTCTCACCTTTTGAGGCTAGCGTAGTATCTCACCATTATATAGTTCCAAGCGGGCGCTTTCGATCCATGGGGCGGACCAGGATTTGAGAAATGCTATGCTCTCGTTAACCACGAGTTCTCCAGAGTGTTCTATAAGAATGACTTCAGTTTCGGGGTTTCTATCTTTAACCTATACATGGTATGGTTCACAAAGCTGTCTAAATTTATTCCCAAGCTGATATACATAGACTTTCGGAGGAACGAACTGGGGCAACCTTGGCCACCCCGGAGGATATACATCCTATGATTATGGCTCCCCGATCACTGAAACGCGAAACGTTACCAGGGAGAAGTACAGCGATATCAAGCTCCTCGGCAGCTTTGCCAAAGTGTCCCCATCCTACCTCCTGGCTACTCCAGGAAACTTGAGCACCGGTGTCTACACAGACACCTCCGATCTGGCCGTCACCCCCTTGATTGGTGATCGTACAGGATCGTTCTTTGTGGTCAGACATACGGACTACGCCAGTCAAGAGTCCACCTCCTACAAGCTCAAACTTCCTACTAGTGCTGGTAACCTGACCATCCCTCAGCTGGAGGGTAGCCTCAGCCTGAATGGACGTGACTCCAAGATTCACGTTGTTGATTACAACGTGTCTGGCACGAACATCATTTATTCAACTGCGGAGGTCTTCACCTGGAACAAGTTCCATGACAGCAAATTTTTGGTTGTATACGGTGGGCCCGAAGAGCATCACGAACTGGCTATTTCCTCCAAGTCAAACGCGACTATCGTCGAGGGTTCCAGTTCTGGCATTACTACGAAGCAGAAGGGTACCTCTGTTATCATTAGCTGGGATGTCTCGCCCACTCGTCGCATTGTCCAGGTCGGGGACTTGAAAGTAATACTCCTAGGTAAGTCAATAAATCCCCATTCATGTTCCGTACAAGACTAACAAATCCTCAGATAGGAACTCTGCCTACAACTACTGGGTTCCCGAACTTGCAAAAGAGGGCTCCTCCCCGGGCTATAGTACTTTAAAGACGACTGCCTCATCCCTGATCGTCAAAGCCGGCTACCTCGTCCGAGGCGCTCATCAAGATGGCGCAGACCTCCATCTTACCGCAGACTTCAACGCCACAACCCCGATCGAAGTGATCGGTGCTCCCAAGGGTGCCAAGAATCTGATCATCAACGGCGGCAAAGTCAGCCACAAAGTCGACAAGAACGGCATCTGGACCAGTGAGGTCAAATACACTGCGCCGAAGATGGAGCTCCCCAACTTAAAGGACCTGGACTGGAAGTACCTAGACACACTACCGGAGCTCAAGTCCTCATATGATGACTCCGCCTGGGTCTCCGCAGACCTCCCAACAACAAAGAACGACCACCGTCCTCTAGACACCCCAACATCGCTATACTCCTCCGACTACGGCTTCCACACCGGCACCCTCATCTACAGAGGCCACTTCGTCGCCAATGGCAAGGAAACCGAGCTCTTCATCCGCACACAGGGCGGCAGCGCATTCGGTAGCTCTGTCTGGCTAAACGAGACCTACCTAGGCTCCTGGACCGGCGCCGACTACGCCACAAACGGCAACTCAACCTACAAAATCTCCCAGCTTGAGTCCGGCAAGAACTACGTGATCACAGTCGTCGTCGACAACCTGGGCCTCGACGAGAACTGGGTCGTCGGCGAAGAGGGCATGAAGAATCCCCGCGGTATCCTCAACTATTCCCTCAGCGGACAAGATGCCAGCGCAATCACCTGGAAGCTGACCGGTAATCTTGGCGGAGAAGACTACCACGATAAGGTACGGGGACCCCTCAACGAGGGAGGCCTCTACGCCGAGCGACAAGGTTTCCACCAGCCTCAACCCCCATCCGACTCATGGGAATCAGGAAGCCCCCTTGAAGGCCTGTCGGAGCCGGGTATCAGGTTCTACACCACTAGTTTTGATCTGGATCTTCCGAAAGGCTGGGATGTGCCGATCTTCTTCAACTTCGGGAATAACACCAGTGCGTCGAGGGCTCAACTGTACGTCAACGGTTACCAGTATGCCAAGTATACTAGCAATGTGGGACCTCAGACTAGCTTCCCTGTTCCGGAGGGTATCTTGAATTACCACGGGACTAACTGGATCGCCCTGAGCCTTTGGGCGCTGGAGAATGATGGTGCCAAGCTGGATACCCTTGAATTGTCGTATGATACTCCGGTGTTGACTGGGTATGGTGAAGTTGAGTCACCGGATCAGCCTAAGTACGAGGAGCGGGAGGGCGCATATTAATCGGATTAATGCCGGGGTGTTTGTGAGGTGATGGGATGAATATTAATGCTGATATTGCGTTTATGAGGCGTGCCTATATACAACCGTAGTCAATTTACTGGTTTATTTCAAACTATTATAAGATCATGAACTCTAATCGATTTTTTGAAACTCCATTGTAACGTCCAGGCATTGTGTTAGTTCCGACAAGTCTTATAGGAAAAAAGACTGCGGTCGAGAAACTTGACAATGTTTCACGAGAAGCTTCGAGAATTCACATCTAATATAGAATAAACATGCAGACTAGTGGAATATATGTCCTCCAAATAAAAGCAAAACAGGGTAGAGGTGACATTGAATGGCCGGTATCAATCAAAGCCAACCAATTTCCACTCATAGGACAATCAGTGGACCTCCTCTTCGCCGTTTTGGCCACGGTGCACAAGGCTTACGACAAAGAGCAGAAGAATAGCAAGCCCTGATAATCGGTATGGTATTGAAAAGCTTGTACATTTGGCCACTGGAATGAGCAGTCCGAACTCTGTCTGCAGTTGCCATTATTCGAATTATCAGTCTCGTCGACAGTGTCATTATCGTAAGCACTAGCCAAGTGACTGGTCTAGGAGTGGTATAGCTTTCAATTGTGCTCTGAAGATCAATCAGAATGCCGACGTCATAACCGTCATCCCCCCTTTCCCCGATCTTGATTGGAGCTAGAGCGATTGTTACACAGCTGAGCATAGCTCTCATAAAGCTGAACATAGCTTCATTATATGGCTTATGCTTGCCAATGTGCTCAGAGGACAAGGTCGGGGAAAACCTCTTGAGGAAGCTCGACAGGAAGCCAGAACGTAAAGTTATGGATGGGGACACTCTTCAGCCAATTGGCTCAGTATACGCTGGTTTATTTTCGCAACTGTTGTTGGTAAAGCATAGGCCTTGGACCAGTCGATGTTGCCCTTGTTGTTGTTGGCGTGACGCTCAAAGAAATTAGTACCAAAAGGCAATTATAGGATGTGATTTCTTGCCCAGAGGTGCTCTTCCTGTCAGGTGGATGACGAAAAACGAGCACATAAGCATTATCAGGGCGTGGTTTGGAGTGAGCCTCGAAATAGTCCCAAGCGAAGTGATGTCGTGAGTACTCTAGCTCTTCAAGGTAAGACACTACTCCATGTGACCGGTGCACGTAGTATTTTCACAACTTATACTGCTTTCTTTGAAAGACCCGGCAGCTTCACATTGGCCGTGGAGGTCTTACTACCTGAAACCCCTTTTCCTTCTTCTTAGGCTTGAACCGCGCTGCAGCCCTACGTGTCCACTCATTCAAAACGTGGCGAATCGATTCGCCTTCCATATTTTCCGACGAAATTGGCATCGGTAACGTTGTTGAGTTGCTAGTGGGTCTGCGGTAGTATGAATCTGACTCTCTCACGGAGTAATCTACATATGGTCTGAGGGGAACTTCCAAAAGCTCATCAAGTGTGTCCTGAGAGCGCCGTGCTGAATTTGATTCAGAGCTAGACTTTACACTTGATCCTTCGGCCGAGTTGATAGAACTTGACCCTTGGGTAACGTAGTCGGTCTCGGAAAGCTGCGCTTTGTTTCGAGGCCGTGGAGCTCTATAGAAGGAGGAAAAGTCCGTTACATAATGTTTCACACGCGTTGGTTCAGGGACGATAGGAGTGATTGAGTTGTCGGTGTTTTCGAAGTCTCTATAGGATGCCCCAGATGATCCTGGATGGCTGGAGCTTGCGAGGCTGTCAAAGCTTGGTTTGTGCTGATCGTGTAAATTGTTCTTCGTTTGGAATACTGCGATGTTGTCACGGAGGGGTGGAGCGAAGTCTCCAAGAGTTAATGGCTGTGATGATTGATCAGCTTCTGGAAGTGAAGTTTTTGAATTCTTATAAACAGCTTACCGGCACTGCATTTGGATAGCTTTCTCCATCCGGTAATGTATTAGGCTTGCTACTTTTTCTCTTCCAGACAGCTCGAGACAGCTTCCAAAGTGAAACAAGGAGGTACCCGAAGATGACGACTGCACAGTGAAGGCACAGAATCAAGTAGCCCATCCATTGCCTGGTTGTCTCACTTGTTGAAGGGTGTACGAACGCGATGCTTAGCAGAATGGTTAGAAGGCGAACGGCAGCACACCAGAGTGTTTTTGACAAGAAGAGCCTGGAGTGCTGTTGTATGATAGTGCAAAAGAGCACAACGACTTCGCACCCTCCGAGGACGAGTAGCTGTACCCAGCCCCAGTCCTGCAACCCACCTATCACGACCCCTTGTAACAGTGGAATGACATATGGCATATAATGTGCGAATAACTGTACTATCTTGGATAGACCCGTTGAGAGGTCGTCCTGGGGAGTGACTTCATCAGAGGGCGTATCTCTCATCTCTTTCTGAGATTCAAAATAGCGGGTAATGACATAGTTCAGATAAACAAGAACTCCCATGATCAACCCGACCAGAGTGATGCGGTAGTTAGAAAGATAGCCAATGAGGATCAACTCATATGCCATGTAGGACAGGAGGGGAAGAGTGAAGAATGACAGAGTCACGCCAAGAATAATGTAACCCGCTTTCTGAAGGAGCGACCCCAACGGAGGCACTTGCCCCGACCCCGATGTTACCAGGAATATAATCAGCAAGACCACAATGAGGGCAGAAACCAGGATCATGAGGTTGATGAACGCGTCGAACATAATATCCGGCATTCGAGGAAAGCCGAGCATCTGAGACATGTACTCTAACCCGTAAGAGGAATTGCTAACATACATGCCATCCTCGATTCCAGTCCACCTGAAGCCATGGTCGATAGGGCCGGGCCAGTACAGAAGCGAAGACCAGGCCACCTGGCTAACTATGGGTTGATAAAAGCCCGGGTATTCCATGGTAAGCGACGCAGCTAGGAAGATGAATTGCAAATAGCGCAAATAGTCCGCTATATCGAGGATTACATCCCAGACAGGGCCCCGCCTGGCCCAGGCGGTTCCAAACTCGAATAGCGAGTTGTTTCCCAGTTCATTGAAGTGTTTTAGCCATGAAGCGATACTAACCAGGATCAGCACAACAGCTGGGATATAGGTAAACGCTGCGGAGGCTGCTGTCCCAATGTCCGGGGTGATCTTTGCCCACCCACAATCAATCTCAGTGCCATTTCGCCCTTTGAAGCTAATTTCTGTGGCAAGGGTCTGGAGCCTATAAGTATGACCGAAGGAGTATACAAGCTCGTATTTTGAGAACAGCAATCCCTCGGGTCTAAAATATGGTATGAGCGGATGAACTAAAGAGGAGCGGCAAAAAGGGGGAAATAAAATAAAATAAAATAAAACAAATTGGAGCCCCGATTGTATAAGGAGTAAGCGATAATACTTACGGCGTGAGCGTATCAGTTATAGATAAAGGACATCGACTTCTAAAATGCTCTAGATAGCCAACTGGATGGCCGAGCACGTGGAAGCGCAAGTGACTCTCAAACTCAGTCAAGTCGAGGTCATTGCAGGAAAATTGAGATACATTATAGACCCCTAGTATAGACAATGACAATTCTGTCGAACCATCGAAGGTGTCAAATGTGCCGCGGAAGCTATCGATGCGGAATGGGTCCTCTTGCAGGAACCTTGAACGGGATGAACCACACCGGAGCTTCCTCACCCATGCAGCTTGACAGACTAGGGTGTGTAGGACAAAGCTCAGGAGAAGATAATTCCTCGAAGCTGGCCGGGGGTGCATGATGCAATGCACATGGTAGTATAAAGGACAGCCTTCTAAAGAACTTCTAGAAAGGTAAAAAAATCTGAGGATCCCAGGACATACATGGTTACCTAATAAATAGTATTCTAACTTTAACTAAGCCATTTTATGTTGTTTAGTATGGTCCGAGTGGGACCACTAGTGTACTAGAGCCTTACTAGCCTGGTTCTACCCCTTTCTGGAGAACTGGAGGAAATGTATATGATTGAGGAGAATGAGGACTAAGGGAAGCATATCAATTGCAAACATCCAAACACTTTATGTATCGTCATTCTTACTAGGCACTCATCGAGAAACAGGGTTATGATAAAATAGGGCTGGGTTGTTACATGTGACTTGTCTACCCAGATAAGCCAAGGTAAACTGTTAATTACCGCCTCCTGCGATAACTCGCTCAGGATACAGGTCAGTCGCAAGTGGGGCGGAATAGCCTAACCCGTTCTAGAGGACATGTGATGTTCCGGCAACAGCTCTGTGTTTAATCCATGTTGCGCGACCTAAATTTTACGCAGTACAATTACAAGGACACTCATTCATGTACGTGCGGCAGTATGCCTTTTAAAGATCTTATCTAGCCATAATAATCTAAATTTATTATTGGTCTATCTATTATCGCTCAGGCCACTAAGTCAACTAGGATCAATATCTTGATACCATTGGATTGAACTTTTGCCAGAGAAGACAACCATAGAAGAGTTAGTTTATCCAGTGGTATTGATAGCTTCAATAACAGTCACCCACTCACGATTTCCAGGCTGTATAGCTCATAACGGCTGCTTCGATGACGAGATGCAGTAATAGCCTTTTCTGTATATGTGACATCTATTTAGAAACCAGTTTTACCAATATTATAGATGTCCTATAACTCCTGTTCCAGAACCCTATATTTTGATATAGTATTTCAAACAAGCTTGAACCATTGTTGAATGATCTCTGGATCTTCCCATTTTACACGTTGGTAATCGTACTTGCGAGTGTGTTTCGATATAAGCTTGTCATATCGTTTAATAAACGAGGGACCCGGTTTAAGCCAGTAGATTTACCATTTTGCGCACAGTTTCATAGTGTCAACCGAGAACACCAAGATTTCTCGGAATTTTCGGGGTTTGGCCGAGATATCGGGATTCAGCCACCAACACGATTTCTTTATACTATACGAGCTTTCTTTGTTCGATCATCAAGCCACTCATTTGATGTTCGTATGCAATTTCGTATGATCAGAATAGCTGATCAGTCCTTGGCTATAAAAGGCAGAAAAATCTAGTAGATTACTAGAAATCAGGCCTCTGTTTTTCATCCACTCGGATCACCTAGTCGTAGGCGGAAATCTGACCGTTTCATACATAGTTTGGTTGTAGATCACGTTCATCTATATCTAGAATCCATTATTTAAGAGAAGCTTCTTCTAGATCTTTAAGTTTCTGGCAATTTACTATAATATCAACCCGTGCTTTCCAACCATTAATTCGATGGGTGAGCGTAGAACAGGGGTACATCATATGCTGCAGCTGCAGCCCGTATGCTTCTGAACTGGCTATTTTTGTATGCTTCAACAGCGAGTATTACACGGTCCTCTGATGTAGGAGCTGTTTCTGCTTTGTTTGAAGCCATATTGGATGGAAGGCTAAATTTAATAATAGTTTAGTGGTTGCAAGTTCCAGGCTCCGAGCCGCGGTTCGCTCGGTGCTATGGGTCGGCCGGTGGTGGATTACGTTAACGCTTTTCATACGTTTTAAACCACCGAGCGGTCCAATTTCTCCGCGTAATCCAAGAAATTTAAAGATTTCAACCATAAAATTAATTTCAATCCACTTAACCCCTACTAAAATATAAAGCTAGTTACTAGGGCAATTTCTTATAGTATGTCCAACTGTTCCACAGCCACTGCAGCGTCGTGGAGCTCGTCGGCGAGGTGCTGGGGTAGGTCCATCAGGCTGCTCATTAAACAATATATCAAGCTGCTGAACACGATTTTGGCCTTCCTGTACAGATAAAAGAGTATCATTTCCTAGTATAGCACGTCGTCTTGCTTTTTTCCTAACTTTTCGCTCATTCTCGGCTCGCAAAGCTTTGATTTCTTGCTGTAAAAGAAGGTTGATATTCATTGCCATTTGCGCAGCCTTTTCAAGATGTTGAATATGAGCAATCGGACTGCTAGAAAGCCTCCTTTTGCCACTAAGACTGTTTTGCAGGCTGCAGATCTTGCGATCTAGCTGGCGAGTACTCCGAGGGGTTTGAAAAGCAGAAGAAATTGAGTCTTCAACTAGTGGTGGTGTTGGTGTACGTAGTTGAAATGTAAGCTTAGAAAGGACTCGCTCTTGATCAAATGGCTTAAGTCCAGCCTCTGCAAAACCATTGCAGATATTTGCTAAAGTAAATACTTCAGCTCGCGCGTCTGGATATAGAGATAGAAAGCCTTCTTTATCAATATGATTGTTGCCGGCAACCATACGTTTTTCCAGAAGCTTTCCATACGCGCGTTTAAGCGGTTGAAGAAGCTGTGAAGCATGTGCAGGCATGCAGGGGACAAATAATTGCATTCTACTTGCAGAGCTCATCGAAGTCAGCGGTTAGATGGCTGCTATGTCCATCTAAAATAAGCAACCGCTTAGCGCCAGTCATATACTCCTTCCTGGAACGAGCGAAAGTCTCAAACTTGCACTTCGATCAGGCTTCGCGAAATATGCAATAGAAATCGCTCATCAACGATCCCAACTTCCTGATCATCCAGTCACCTGGGCATATGCACACGATGTCGCGCCCTATGCAGCCCCGTCCATTGCTGGAGGAAGTCACCTACGTCGAGCATACACTCGTGCGGTCCTCCGCTCTCGATATCGACGAAGGTATCGCTCCTGGGGGCTGCTTCCATTCCTACCGACTTCATCAGTAATTTCCCTTTCCGATATGATGACAAGGGCAGAATGTATGTTCCAGAAGCTGCCAAGGAAGGGACTGTGATAGCAAGGCCTCTTACGTGGAACCCCCCACGCAATCCTGAAACAACCGTGTGATAGTGCCAAAGTCCGTGTGAGCCGCGATGCAAGTCGAATGTGCCAAGTCACTCCACAATACGGCCGGATAGTGCGTCAGTCGCAGCTCAGTCGTTTGCCCCGCAGGCAATTGACCCAGTGTGTCCGGGGGTAGCCCCAATCCAATCGAAATAGCTTCTAGGATCGTGAGCTCGACGCGGTTCGTTTAAAAAAGTGATAGTAGGCTTGAAGGCATCGTGGATTGCTGGTGGTGGCCAGAGATTTTCCTACTCTCCAATTAAAATATCCAGCACACACGCCTGCCCTTCTTGAGCCTGTTTACATCTATCGCTACGTCAGTGCAGTTGTAGGAGATCTACCCAGCTCGGAGCTGGAAAATTCTACTAAGTACGTACAATGAACGTAACCAACCAAGTGAAGCGTCACAGTGATTCACTACGCCTTCCTGACACGGTAAAGCCGCACCTGCCAGTTACTCTGACAGTTCAACGTTTCCCCTCATCCTCCTTCTCCCCAGACACTTTCAACACCAACCTAATCATCCTTCTTCTCTCCAGATTTGCCTGGTCTAGTAGCCCGTCAACACAATCTTTATTCCCACTCTGAGCCTGTCCTATTGTGTCGTGCCGTCCAGACTAGACCAGCTGGGGGCTGTCTAACTGAACATGGACAATAATCCAGCACCTGAGTTGACTGACCCCAAGAGATCTGAGTATATCAAAATTCTTACTCCCCTTTTTATGGAAGCTGAGGTTGCTTCAACAATGTGGGCTACTATCTGGTTAGCAGACCTAGAGTGTCTTCGTTCTGCTGCTGAGCGGGCTAAGAACAAAGCAAACCATATTAGTACAATAATTGAGTTTGATCGGAAGGAACAAATGAATTATGCTTTGAAAACATGTAAGTATGTTCCTTGGATAATATCAGTCTACACTAACCGAAGTTCTTTTCAGGGCAAGCAAGAGACCGATCAACTAAGAATACCAAAGAAGAGAACACCAAAAAGCGGAAATAAGAAGAAACAATCATTGCACCTGAACCGGAATATTCAAAACTAGATAAGACAACTCGTCGTTCAGAACGTGCTAGAGATTTAGTAAGTTTATTTATAGAAGTTGTATTTAATCTATATATTAACTATAGACAGTGTGAACAGCGAGATAAAGAAAGATGTTTGATTACCCATGCCGGAGAACTGATCCAAGCCGCGCATATCTATTCTTACTCTCTCGGTCAGAAGACTAACGAGCAGCAATGATTATGAAGAAACTTGTGCGTGTACTGGCAGCCCGATAAAATCAACACTTGGAAACGAAATATTCTTGGGCCCGAAGATATTGAAACATGCCATAACTTGATAAGTATGTGGCCTAATGTGCATGTACTGTGGAAACGGGCTACGTTTGGGCTGAAACCGCTTGAACTTAGCGATGATCAACGTACAATGAAAGTTCAGTTCTTTTGGTTGTCTCGTACTATGTATACTGAAAAGGTGCAAGTTGATATGCCTCCTATTCTGCTAAGTGGACATGATTGTGGCCCAAGAGATACTAAACTTTTTGATTGCAAGACGGAGACAAAGATCAAGTCCGGGGATATGCTGGTCTTTCATACAGAAGATCCAGTTAATCTGCCTCTTCCATCAATAGATCTATTGAATATGCAGTGGTTACTCAACAGACTTCTCGCGATGAGTGGCGCCGCCGATGCTCCTGAACTTGACGAGGAGGAAGCAGAGGATGAGGATACTGGTGAGGAGGGGGTGGTGGAGGTGGTGGAGGAGAAAGAGATACAGAGCCCTATACTAGAAATCTCCCAGATTGGTGAAAATCGTCCTTGTGCAACAGCGGCCTACACAAGTCCAAGGGTAAAGAACGGGATGCTGGGGAGGTTAAGCGCCTCGCTTACCGGGGGGGGCGATTCTTATACTCGGTAGAAATATAATTGATGTTTTACATCTTTTTTCATCAGGATTCCTTCCCATAAGATAAAATAACCAAACCTGTGCTAAGCAAGACGCCTGCGTCGTTTCAGATGACTGTGGAATAGTAATTCTACTTTAAACAAAATGACGGCAGACAGACTGCCCGAAATGGCAACGTTCAATGCCGTTTTTGGCCACCAATTTGTCAACATTTTTTGAGAGCTACACCTTATCAAATAAGCGGGAACATCCACGCTGTAAGCATCTATTTGGGCCCTTGGTCTTTGCTAAAATAGAAAAGGCTTTTGTCATTTTCGATATGATCTATTGCACACGTTCTGCTTGACAAGTTGTTGGTTGATTAAAGAATAGCCCTGATAAAGCTGAAGAGCTAATGAGTACAGAAGCAAAAATAGAAAAACAATAATACCTGACACGGACTTAAACAATGCTAGAATTGAGCGATCTGGCAATCAGTGGGGCAAATTGACGAACTGCCTCCTCGGTAGAAACTTCAGGTCCCAAACTCCAGTATGCACGTACTTCTCGCTGAAGAATCGGACAGAATGTAGTTTCATTTTGACTGTAGCTTACTTCACAGTCTTCCTGCCGAGGGCATTGTTGCTTCTTCGGCGATCGAGGTTCACTTAGTATAAAATCATCATGCTGTCGCTTCCTTCCACTATATTTCTCCCCTCCATTTTCAGGCTCTGTTTGCGTCACCAGCTTGTTAAGCAAGTGCGGAGAATCTACTCCCTCGTCAAAAAAGTATAGATCACAAAAAAAGGAAGTACCTACCCCCCTTCATAATATTCTTAATTTCAGCAGGTCGATGTGGGCTAAAGTGGTATAATATAGGTATGCCTACCCTCACCTGACTCGGGATATTCAGTAAGAGAATACTTAATCTTATGAGTAATTAGTCGTGTTTGCATGCTATTTGTAAGAACAGTAGGGATTTCAAACGTGAATATATTAACAAGCCTGATCTATAGCATTTAATCCTCAATGTCCGAGCCACTCAGTTTGGCGAAACAATACAGTCAAGTCAGAATACCAATACAATCTCCTTTGCCAATCCGAACTACAGTTAATGCTATTCGACAAAGGATCATTTCCATGATTCAGAGGGCTGAGGAAGACCGACGATCTCCAGTCGGAACATCCTGGCTCCTCTTTGGAAAGGTATCGGGATTCCAATGGCTACCATTATTGTCATCAACGACAGTAGTAGCCGATTTTATCTCCTCCGGAAGTACGAAACACCTAGGACAATAACGCCCTTCTTGTTCTCTTGCTCATCAAGATCGATCCGAAGCATAATATGATAATTCTGGAAGACAACTGCTCTTGCAAATTGGTCCGTAAGATCTCCCAGACAAATAACCGACCCTGACCATTGGCTCGCCAGCGTGTAGTCATTATGTGACCTCCACAGTAGCGAAGCCCTCCAGGCCGATAGCTGCAAACTATACCCGGTCCCTTCCATGACCACTTTACGCGCAGCACCAGAAGCGGCAGAACCGGTGATCGTTCTCCAATTGTTGGTGACCGTATTTTGTCTTACCACATAAAGGCTTCTGCTGCTCAGGGCCTCAGCATAGGATGCCCATCCTCTTATGGTTGGAAAACGAGGAGGACTGACGATCAAAGGGAGATTTGCATCGGTTATTAAACTGAGATCATGGCTATACCCCGCAGGGTATGGAAGGCTCGTCAAAGGTATGGGTTATTGTGCCGATCTAGATATACATAGAGTGGTCCACTTTAAACAAGGGCAAGATACGAACCCATTTATTAGTTAGACAGAGCCAAAGCTTTTTTTCCGATCGGAGAGTTTCCATTATCGGGGGAGCTTCAGACGGCTCGGGTCGGCGGTGGAACAATTTCGATAACTTTCTTGGCTCTCGCAAAGAACTCTTGGAATCTCTGGATGATCTTATTTGACGATGCATGGGTTACAAACCCATGTGTCACGGTATTTACTACCTCTTGTCCATTGCTTAGTCGAAGTTTGAGGCCAATACATCAGCACCTAAGATATTGCCTGGTGAGCGTGTAAGCTCCAGACCAGAGGAGACAGGGCTCGCGTATGACATCGTAGATAACCCGTAGACTCCCGATTTGCATCACCCAGTTAGTCTCGAAGGTCTTTTTAATGTCGGATAGCGAGGACATCAGGACAACACGATGACCTGTGGCCAGGAGTCGTACTCCTACCGCCGCGGGGAAGAGGTCTCGTATGCCCTCCAGTTGGTCGGGGCGGAGGAGCTTCCGGGGGTTCATGGCAATTGGGAAAAGATTGTCTTCCTTCCAGGTTGACCGGTAGGGAACGGTCGAATAGGCAAGGGGGGAGGGGGTTTTCGTATCGTCTTGGTCTTCGATAGGGATTGGTGGATATTTCGAAGGGCCCTCGCGGTCTAGTTTTCGCCGCTTCTCTTTGCGAGGCACCGTGGTCTCGCTGGAGGGAGAAACAGGACGCACAACGTCAATATTTAACAGAGACATTGCGAAAGCTGCCTAGGTTGCAATACTTGAGGGACGTGGGGAGATCAGCTTTGCGATGTTCTACGGTTTCAGACCTATGGCTCAGACCTGAGACTCGTCAAACAAGTCCTCACTGAACAATGCAAAGAGCGAATTTCAGTGATATTGGTACGAAAGCACGAATATAACGGAGATAGGGGGTGAAAGAAGAAGAGGAAGAGGGTATGGAAAGAGAGGGAGTAAAAGGGCAACAGTCCCGCGGCCCTCTCGTCATCGTGGCTCTTCTATCTAACCCCGGGGACTGCGAAGTACCTGAGTTTCAGTCACTAGCCATCTGCTCCCACTGTAGCGATGTTTCAGAATGGCTATCTTATAAGGTGGAAAAACAATGGTGTACTCCGAAGGAACAACTAATCACTCATTTCCTTCCCAATGGCCTGCAACTTAAATGTGACTTCTGACGCTGGTCCAAAATACCCAAGGCTACTCGCGACCCAGACCGAAAATCGTCATCTGGGAAACGATATTCCTAATGGAAGTAAGAGCTTCGGCCTAAGTATATTGAGCTTTACAGACATTGGTATGGCCATACCAGCAAAGTCGCTCGAGGTTACTGCCGTCTAGTGTTTACTATACTCGTGTGTCAATAGCTATTCCGCGCGCATGAGTAATTACAATGCAAGAGACTGTACTGGACACATTTCATAAAACCTGGACTCCCAGTTCTGGCATATTTCTTTACCTGGAACCCTCCAGCCAAAGGCAAATCAACAGCAACCGAGGTCGTCGTTGGGTGGAACCCAAGCGCCCAGCTCTCGGAGTTAGGGGCATATTCCAAATGAGACCTTTGGCAAGAGTTGAGTGTTGGAAGGGAGGGCCACAATACATAGGTGATAAGGCTCTTGACTTCCGCCGATCAGTTATGGACTCCCCCATTCCAGACGTCTTTGCTATGATTGCAGCCGGGTTAACCACGTATATACAAAGGCTGAATACGACACACAAGTTCGCATCCAATGGGAGCTTGATATTTGCTGGGGCTAAACCTGCTTCTGGCATATCATGGGAGATGCAGACCCGAATTCATGCCTGTTGGAGGTGGGTGGATCACGCTGCCTGCAGTCTTGGTTATTTTAACGACGATATTTTTGTTATCACTGCACTGCAAAGCAGGAACCAGGGACTAGCTCTCTGGAAGTCATCAACTATCCCAACACTGTTCTCAGGGATAGATTAAAGCCTCCAGCAAGAGCTAATGGCAGTTGGAGAGCCGATGCAAATTGAGGACCTAACAAGCAGAGTACAGGTGAGGCTCTCACATGGTGGTAGTGGTTATACTGGCGGTAAATGGCATCTGGACTCGGACAATGTGGTTCAATGAAGCTTGACACTACCTGGCGGATCAACGTCTATTGTGGATATCTTTTCAGATGCCGAGCTGTTCTTTATTTTAACATCGCCATGCTCCACCGTTTCTATCGCTTTTGGCCTAATGGTGTACTTTGCTCCACTTTGCTTTAGCACTATTACAGCATATTACAACATAGCCCATGAATGATATGTTACCTTCTTTATCCTAGGCATCTAAATACTTATTCTATGGGTGACTGTCATAGTGCAGCACCGTGGAAAGTTCTTCATACTTCGGCCACGCAAAAGATTCCGGGGCAGTTAACGCTGTACCTGCATATTGCCCATAAACCCGAAAGTAACCAGGTTTACCTGTCAAATACATTGTTTTGTGGGCGGACTCGTAGCAATACACATCAATACTACCTTATTTACCTCACTCGTCAGTCTCTGCGAGGGGAAAGATTCGCCTAAAAGGTCCAAATATCCCCATTGAAAATAGAAGATAATTGCAATTATTTATTCTATTTGTTTACAAAATTAAAGAATAACTATTTAGAAGTCTATAATCCCCTAGTCTAATGCCCACTGGGATCCAGTCATACTAGTTGTCCACAACATGTTACCATCTACAACCACCCACTTGACGCACCTCGGCCCTAATGTAAGTAAATACATCCATCCCCAGCCACCAATATTATGATCCAGATTCCCGCCGCAGTCGTCAGTCGCATTAGCCCTTCAATTTCTTGTTTTCTTTTCTCTTCTCTCTTCTTGTCATACATATCGGCCCTCGGCCCATTATTTTCCTTTTTACTTCTAGATGAACTTCCAAAAATACCTAACAAACCAAAATCCATGTCGCACGTTAGCATATCCGCATTGATCATATCGCATCTCCGACATAATTGATCACAACCAACAACGAACTCCATAAAAACGATATACGCAATAATCACTACACCTAAACCAGAAAAAATAAAAATAAAAATAAACCGAGCCCGGACCTCCGATACAACCCTTCAAAGAAACCAAAGAAAAAGGGAGGATGGCCCCAATCCCCCACCTCTCCCCTCCTACCCTCCCCAACACCATCACCAACATCAACAAACGAATGACCCCTCTCCCCCTCGGCCCTTCCTACACAACAATCTCCATCCCCGCCTCCTACGGCCGCCTAACAACCTCCCCGGCGCCCGGAACAATAGCCGGCATAATCCTCGGCAGCGTCTTCGGCTTCATCTTCCTCCTCTATCTCCTCTACCTGGGCCTTAGTTCCGGGCGCCGCTTCGGCAGCGAAACGCAGACGGAGGTGTCGGAGTCTTCTACCGTGATGGGGCGGAGACGACGGGTGCGGAGGGAGGAGGAACGGCCGGGTCAGAATCATAGTAACATTGTTGTGGAGGAGAGTGTGTCGTCACCGAGTCGGTCTGAGGGGGATGTGATTGAGGTTATTGAGGAGCATTCGAGTGTGGATCGGCCGGCGAGGCCGAAGAGGCATGGGCGTGGGGGTTGGAGGAGGGAGAGGGATTCCGAGGGGAGTGAGTTTAGTTCGAGGGTTTGATGAGGTTTGGGTTTGAGTTGCGGAGGAATTGGATTGGATTGGATTGGATTGATACCCTTGTTTCTTTTTTTTTTTGCTTTCTCTTCTTCGGTTATGCGTGACGTGATGCGATTCCAACTTGATGATATGAAATGTACGAGCATGATATAGCATAGCATACGAACATACCACGATAATAATACCAGCAAGGCCAATTACCAAATCTCAACCAAAGAGACGGGTCCATGATCGCAACTAAACAGAAAAAAAAAAAGAATCAGAGAGCCCAATCAAAGCAGAAAACACCTTGCCTTGAACAAGCTCCCAACCCTACGAACTCCATCCCAGCGCCAAAGAAAAAAAGACAATCATACAAATAGCGCACTAGAACAAAATATCCAAGCAACAACAGCACGCCAACGCAGCCATGATACCAGCACAAATACCACCTCCCGACGACCCGCCGCCACCACCGCGCTCGTCAGCGTAATACCCCTGTTGCTGGGGATAGCCCTGCTGTGGTGGATAGTACATGGGTTGGCCCTGGGGCGGAGGAGAGCCGTAGTAGCCCTGCTGTTGCTGTGGTGGAGGACCGTAGCCCTGGGGAGGGTATCCGCCTTGGTTGTAGTAGTCTCCGGAGGCGCCTTGAGGTTGGCCTTGGGGAGGATAGTAGGGGCCTGCGTCGTGGACAGGGGCTGGGTAGGAGGGGGGTGGACCGTCCTGTTGTTTTTCGGAGAAATTAGTGATTGAAGTGATGATGAAGGAAGGGAGGGTAACGTACAGGTTTATTGTAGGACATTTTCGTGGTGATTGAGGTGGTTTTCAGTTTGTAATGGGAGGGAGTATGGAATGAGTCGAGGTGTGAAGGAGTAGATTAGATGCGGTCTGGCGGTGGATGATGCCTTGATGTCGGGTTGGGTTTAACTCCGGTATTATAATTAGAGTGGTGGGTTGCCCTAATTCTCTAGAGGAGATAGTTTGCACAGTAGAGAGGCAATGAAGGTGAGAGAGGAGGAGAAGAAAAAGAAAGAGGGGATACTCGGAGTCGTCGCCGAGAAAAAAAAAACGGACCTAGAAATGAATGAATGGATGTCAGTTTAAATTGCAAGTCAAAACCCCAAGACCTTGGCGCCGTACGTCCCGTTTGCCGTACGTCCCGTTTAGGCAACTTCAATTCCAAGAAGCGCGGGCCACTGGTTTGACAGTTCCATAGGAGGATTGTCCCAGGTGAATCACTGATTCAACTGGACTTAATTGCACCGCCACACCGATTTGTCATCCACTTCGATTTCGTTGTCAGTGGACTTCGGCTGTACACGGGTCAGCAGATTTTATCTCCGGATCGCATGCCTAAAATTGGCTATGCGTATGAACCTTGTCTACGTATACACACACAGACAGACAGGGATTAGCCTACGGTGGGAGAGGATGTTCAATTCGACAATGACAGTGGATTCGGATCATATAGCAAATACCCGCAACGGCGTCCAATCGCTCATATCGTTACTCTCAAGCTCTGAAATCAACGCTAAATCTCTCTTTCTCTGCTGACTTTTGGAAGAGGAGAGGGGGAGGAGGGAAGAAGAATAAGTCCTGCCATAGCAAGAGGAAACAAGACAAGACGAGATATCAAAATAAGTAGTAAAAATGGATTACAAGAAGGGAATAATAGGTGGACGACGGTCTCTCAGAGAGAAAACCCATTCCGTCCAAGGAAGCAAGATGGAGGGTCTGAGAAAGTGTTGTCGGATGATGCACAGATATAGCCAAAAAAAAACAAAAAAAAATACAAACGAAATGTAATACTAGATTCCCGCTCTTGATCTAAAGCGTCAATTCGCTGATGCAAGAACATGATGCACAATGCATAACTCTATACGTAGGGCATAGTTTAAGCCTTCTCCTCGAGGGAGGCCTTTTGGAGCTCGTCGGACACATCGGCAGCAGCGTCCTTCTCCTGCTTCAGCTCAGCTTCAGCCGAGACCTTGCCATTAACACCGCTGTTGACAATGGCGGGCTTCTTGGCAGCGTCAGTCGCACGATCGTCGGCCTGAGCAGCCTCCTCCTCCAAGCGGGCAATCTCCTCCTCGGCCTTCTTAATGTTCTATGGTATCATTAGTTACCGGAGCTCAATAAAGGAAAATTTGTCAGATTGACACTCACCTCCTGGGTCTTCGAAGCCTGGTCCTTCTTCCACTCCGTAATCTTAGCGGCGAGCTTTTCAACAACAGCGGGAACGTCGGACTGGTTCATAGGGGGGTCGATTTTGACCTTGGCGAAGTCCTCAATGATACCAACGTTGAGGTTGAACTTCTCGGTAGGAGCAGGGCTGCCGTTGGCGCTGGTCTTCTTGCCCTTCTTACCCTTCTTGCCGCCAGTACCGACGAAGTAGTCCTCCTCGCGGTCCTCCTTCTTCAAGACCTTCATACCCCTGATGCTCGAGTCATCAACAGTACGGCCAACCTCGGCACGGAATTGCGAAGACTCGTCCTTCTTATCATCCAGTCCCAAAGTAGCGAAGTCGTAGGACGGGTTGAAGTGGCGGATAAGGCCATGAGCGGTAAGGATCTCTTCGGTGTAAGCCAGACGCGAGGCCTCCTCGAGCTTCTTATCGGCGATCTTCTTCTTCTTCTCACGCTCGAAAGCATCGCGTTGAGCCTTCTGCTTCTCCCGGCGGACTCTCCATGCCTCATCCTCGTATTCCTTGTAGGCCTTGCGAGCCTTGTAGTAGGTGTCCTTGACCTCGCGGATAGCAGTCCACTTCTGCTGCTGTTCACCGTGGAGCTTGGTGCGCTCATCCCGCAGGGCGTTAAGGTTCTTGAAAACGCTGTCCTGCTCAGCCTTGATGGCATCCAACTCCTTCTGGATCTCGGAGTACTTGTCACTCAGAGCCTTAGCCTCAGGGTTGTCAAGAGTCTTCTTGAGGGTGGAGATCTGGGTCTTCAGATCGTTGATGACGTTCTGGGCCTCGTCCAAGCCAGCGAAGTTCTTACGCTGCTTGCGCATGTTTGAGATATCGGCGAGGGCCTTCTTCTCGTCGACCAGGCGCATAGTGCCGGAGTCGACCTGCTTCTCGAGGCGCGCAATTTCACGGTCAATCTCCTCAACGTTCTTGAAAGACATGCGAGCGCGGGAGTTGTTCTGCTCCGCAATGCGGGCCTTGAGCGTGGAGTCCAGAGCATTGATCTTCTCCTGGGTGCTGGATCTGGATGCCTTGAATCCCTGCTGCTTCTGACGGATGGAGGAGAGCTCAGCACGGAGTTCCTGCTGTCTCTTGGCCGCGGGCGAGTCCTGGTTGTTGGGCTTGGCGGTCTCGATCTTGGCCTTGACTTGGTTCTTGGGAAAATTAGCTTCTTACTGAGTCAATGACGACGGAGTAACGACACCAAAATGAGAGCACCAAAAGGATGCAAATGTATTATGAATACTCGGCGCACATAGAGGGGAGAACCCTCAAGATTGACTGTGCGCTGTATACAGCCACCATTGCAAGCCCTAAGGAACCCAATAAACTAAGTAGAACCGTCACATACCAGTTTTTCCTGGACCGCAGCATGCTCCTTCTCGGCCTGTGCGAGATCGGCCTTGAACGCCTCCTCATTGGGCTTGGTAGGCTTCACCTTTTGCTCCGTGGCAGGAGCCGATTTCGCTTCAGCGGCCATCTTGTCGGGGAATTTGCAGGAACGGGGGAAACGCTTGACAATGCAAATGATTGACCGAAATCAATCTCTATGAGGCACCCCTGGAAGAGCGAGAAGTGAGGGGAAACCAAAAAGGAACGTTGGAAGAAAGAGAGGGAATGGGGGCAGAAACTCGTGCTCAATTTCTCGGTCTGGCCTTTTCCTTGGGTTAATTGTTGGCGGCGCTTAACCGTTGCCGCTTAGCGCTGTTCCGCCGATTTTTCGAGAACCTCTTGGTCGACTCTATCGCTTTTCGCAACATTCCCGACCCCAGCTACTTTTTTTTTTATTCTCACCCACAGCTCACCTTGGGGCTAAAAGTTGGTCCTCAGCTTCTGGAATTCCCGCTGACTATAATCCTCTTTCTTAATCTATATTTTGTGGCGCGCGCCTAATTTTTCACCATGGACGAGGACTACTCTTCTGGCTCCGCGGATGCCAACCGCGAGATGACTAGACTTTGGCGCACATGGAGGACAGTATTTGAAATGCTTCAGGATCGGGTACGTGTCTATTGACAGGAGGGGGAAGAATTAATATCAATGAGCCTCTCGTTACAGAGCGTATGCTGATTCGCCGGTTCCGAACAGGGCTACGAAGTCACCGAAGAGGAAGTGCAAATTAGCCTCCAAGAATTCGCACAAAAATATGCAGACCCTCTTGGATACCCGGAGTATGCGATCCCAAGCAAGGAAAAAAAGAATACGTGAAAAGTCCAAACCACAAGAAAAGCCGCTAACAGCCCGGCGTCTTTTTGCAGCCGCAACAAGATGAAAATCCAAGCTCGCCCCACGGAGGCCATGCAAGCGAAATACACGGCCCTGAAGTCCAATTCCAACCCGGACCCCCAGCCGGACTGCGGAACCATCTACGTCGAATTCTGCCCCGATTCGACCGGTGTCGGTACCAAGCAAGTGCGCGCCTTCAATCATTTCGTCGACGAGAACAACTTCCACACCGGCGTGTTCATCACCCAGACCCCGATCTCCCCGTCTGCCGTCCGTCTACTGAGCGGTGTCCCCGGTCGTATCTGCGAGCATTTCCAGGAGCAGGATCTGCTGGTTAATATCACCCGCCACGAACTGGTCCCCAAGCATGTCCTTCTCAGCCCCGAAGAGAAGGCTCGGTTGCTGCAGCGGTATCGTCTGAAGGAGTCCCAGTTGCCTCGGATCCAGGTGTCGGATCCTGTGGCGAGATATCTGGGTTTGCGCAGAGGCCAGGTCGTGAAGATTATCCGCAGGAGTGAAACCGCTGGTCGTTACGCCAGTTACCGCTGGGTTATTTAAATGCGCTTTGGGGCGGATATGATTTATATGTTTGTGCCATTCTGGTGAACAAGTGATTGTTTGAGGGAGTCGAATGCATATTCAGTACGGCGCCGCCAACGGACCTATCAAGTTTGCCGAGAGATTCATTTGGTAACCTTGTCACATTCTGAAATAAGCTTTCTCCATCACTGTGGCACAAGTCAAACCTTTCACTCTCAGCATGACCACATAGCTGAGAGGGCATGAACTCTCAAGAGAAAAAAAGAAAGAAGGAAAATCAGAAAAGAGGACGAAAGACGGGACGAGAAAGAAAAAAACAAAACAAACGAAAGTCCAATTGCAGGCATTATGGGCAGCATGGCGTAAGGGCGAAAAGAATGATTCATGGCTGGAGTGTATGTCATGGTTCTGGTTGATTCCTTTGATTTCTGCTAATCGCAAAACCCCGACTACATTGTACTATTTTGTTCTGATAGAATTTTTGAGGATGCAATGGTCATGAGATATTATAATGATCGTTATGGTAAATCTACTTTCTGTAGGCGAGTCATGTAAGGGCCGATTAGGTCGATTCCCATCTTCATGCTCAACCTCTCTTCCCTAAGTCAAAAGTCCACTGCAAAGGACTCTGTTGCACTCTTTCCGAATATGGTCCTGATGTTTC
The DNA here is from genome assembly GCA_009176345.1 of Aspergillus leporis. NCBI lineage: Eukaryota > Fungi > Ascomycota > Eurotiomycetes > Eurotiales > Aspergillaceae > Aspergillus > Aspergillus leporis. Next base: position 128,064 of record ML732201.1, on the reverse strand, counting down.
AGTCGATGTCTTGGTGTCTTGTAACTTAGTATTAACCAGTGTCTAAAGGGTTATCGCTAATTCTGCTATGCTTACTACGTTCCCAACCTGGTACTAATTCTCCTCCAGTTCCAACCCACTACTGGACTGTCTTGTTTTTACGTGCTTTCATTACAATCTTGATGGCGACTAAAGAGACGAGCAATGACCACTAGCCACACGCGACACTCTGGTCGCCATCACGAAATCCTCCATTGCGTCTGAACGGTTAAGATGAGTCTCAATGCTCATGTCGTTATCGCGGGTCTGATCTGGCCAGCCGTGTTATACGCAGAAACTAATGGTAGATTTACCTCCAGAGGCAAAGAAGAACCATTCGCTTGAAAGTGTCATGTAAATGGTGATGATGAAGAAAGTACACCTTACAACCTTACAACCTTATATATCATGATTATAAAGTTTACGCCATTTTTCCTGTTGGCCATTACCTTTCTACGGTTCGCAATACAAGGAGAGATATCGGAAGACAGCTTCAAGGTATGTCGTATAGCAGAACAAGCAATCTGAGAGCTTAGAAGTGAGCATTTGCTTAGTAGCAGTAAATCACACGCGTCCACTGATCTATAAATTACGTTTAAACATCTTTTCCACTGGTCCACCGGCTCTATCTTCGAAGAATATATAGTAACCTAGTAACCTCGGAGTAGTGGTGATGGTTTTGTGGACCTGGATAGTTGGGTGTGAGTACCGTAGAGAAAGCATATATCGCATGCCTAGCCTTGAAAAACCGCAATTGACTTTCTGACCTGGATATGGGTTCCCTGCGAAAGAGCACGAGCATTATTGTTGGTCGCTTCATCTGCAGTTACACTCCACCCGAATATGGCAATCACATCAACAAATATCCGTTTCAAGCAGCGCCCAAACTGCATAGCATTGGGTTTCTGATATACAATGTCTTCATCAGAAAGACCAGTGACTGTGAAACCCATCGCTGTGGGGGTCCATAAATGATCGACGGGTAGTTAACTAAATGTGGGCCGCCTTTTAAAGCCTGTGGAGTGTTGTCGGAGGAGCAACGGGTCCCGCGTTCTGCTATTCTACTAGAATATATACCAGGTAAGCATGTAGGCAGAAACAAGGTAGCTAAAAACCCGGGTTCGTATATTCACATATCAAAAGAAGGTTAGATTAGACACAAGATAACCGACACCGACGCCATCGCTAATTCCAATCCATTGCACATTACCAAAAAAAAAAAAAAAACACATATTGATCAAGAGGACAGAAAGAGAAGATAAAGTATTTATACATCGCATTACCGTATAATATATATACCATCGTCTAACTCATGTATGTTTCGATAGCAATCCCCCGACGTCCTGAAGTTCAACATCATCACTCCCTTCAGGAATCGGGGCACTCACATCGGACTGGGATCGATACGGGGGAACCGGAGGCTCCGGCGTATCGCTAAAGTGCACGCTTGATCCCCGTCGGCGGCCGTAAGAGTAAGTACGAAGACCGCCGGGTCGAGAGAAGTTTTGTGAGGGAGGGTGAGTTGAGGTCGGGGTTGAAAGTAGACCACCAACGTCTTGAAGGAACGCTGTGCTTCCACTGCGTGTGCGCGGTAGTTGAGACATTGGATACTGCCGATATGACGTGGGAGGGGGAGTGCTCTTGGGTGAGGGGTCGAGGAGACCACCGACATCGAACATGGAGACGCGGCCCGGTGAGCTTGGGATGGAATCACCTGACGCTTTTCGCGGCGTCTTGTTGGTGGGGATATACTCGTGCGGACTCACTTTGATCTCCAGGCTGCCTGTGGTGGAGGACCGGTCGTCGTCTGTGGCGGATGAACGAGGGCTGAAAGACCAATTTGGATTTAAGGTGCCCGTACGGGCAGTCAAAGGCTCACAGGGTGCGACGACTGGTGCCGGGCGCGGCAAGTTACGGTCTGAAGAGCAGAGTTTAGAGTCTAAGCGGATGCCTAGGTCACCTGCAAGGTCGGAATCGCTTCCCCATTGGTGATGAGTGATTGTTGTACGACGGACGGAGCTGTGATCCATGCTCTCGCTGACGGAAGCGGATCCAAGGGCCTTTTTGAATTTAGTTTTCTTAACGCCCTTGTCTCGCACAAAAGATCCGATAACTATCGCGTTGGAAACGGCTGTGGCGGCGAGGATCTCCAGTGAAGCTAGGAGAGAGCGGTACTGCTGCGAGCCTTTGTGGCCGATCACGGCCGGTACACGGTAACACGTGATACCGACTAGGATTAACGATAGGGCGAAGAGGATGACTAGGGATGCTTTGCGTTTCACAGGCATGTGTGTCATCATGATAAGGGGGATGGGGAAGGCGACGAGGAATAGATCTGTGATCACGTCGCATACTCCCATAGTAATCAGGTTCGCATAGCCGGAGCGACACTCAGGGCCTGGATCTGGAATCACCTGCCAGTAGTGGTGAAAAGGTTGGCATTCGGTTAAAGTAGCAAGGACCACGGCGATAAGGGTAGAACCCAAGAAATAGTAGATGAATTGTAGGAAAATTCGAAGAGATCGGCGCCAAATCATATCTGAGACCCGTTTGAGAAATTCACAAACAGTAAATTTGGCGGTCCATATACTTTGTTGGAATGGCAATTGTCAGTATGCATACACCATATGAAAGGGACATTTGTTAGCGGTCTTACAAGATCGCATAGCATATCCGGGCAGCAAGAACCAACTTGCTCCCTATCACCCGACGTTCAATATCTTCTGCTGTAAACCCGGCTGTCTTCGTATTGTTGGTCCCATAGACCAGGATAACATGCACTAATGCCATGCGAATCAACAGAGGAATTATGGCGAGCATCATCACCTTGTCTTCCCGGAAGAAGCGCTCGATCCGAACATAGCGACCGCAGACACGAACCACGATTATGGCCAGGGAGAAGCCCGTAGCCCACCAACTGACTAAGAGCGTTGGATTATCATCAAACTTCGATCGAGCATTCGGAGGAACTTCCGGATATAAACCACGGGTGTCCAGTACACTCATGGCCGCTGAACCACCTCCGCGGAGGGGCCAGTGGAATACAGACGAGAACAATCCAAGTTATCGAACAATAATGCACCACGCACAAGGCCCTGGAGTAAATTCAACAACGTTGTGCCTTTGGATGCACTCACATTGCTCATGACGAACCGCGGTGAGCATGCACGTGCCTTCCCCAGATTTGGGGACTATTTGGAGGTGTGGGGAAAGAAGAAATAACGTAAGGGAAACCGGGGATCTTATTCAAACGGTGATGATCTCGAGAACCGAAAAAAAGCGGGTGGAACCGGCGTTAAATGATGGTAGTAACGGTGTGAGCGAGCGATGTTGATCTGGTGGCGTTCGGGGTGGAGGAGTAATATTTCGTATAGATTATGGTCGTTGACGAAAGAACCAGGTAATGGGGGAAGAAAAACGAAGAAAAATTCCAAAAAAAAAGAGAGAATGAGAGAGACACAGATATTCAATATAGGTCTAGTTTCACACGCCCCAAGAATAATAAATGACAAGAAAAAGGAAGGATTTCACCGCCGTTTCGGTATGGAGTATAAATATATTAACCCAAGGGTTGCGAACACCACGATGATAGAGAGAAGGCAGAGAGTGAGGGAGAATTAAACCAAGAATAACGCCATATGGGAACGGGAAAGGGAAACCAACGGTACCCTCAAAAGGCTATTTATTAATCTTGAGCTAAACAGACAGATATTCGTGATGATGCTGATAGAATCACACCTCGAGGGCCAAGGGTCATGGCGTCCAACCGATAACCATGGATTTCCAGAGATAACGCTGGACGGCCGCAATTGGCGACGGGAAGCGCCATTTATCGGTCTCCGTTTGGTTCAGAGGGAAGGATTAGAGGATGGAGAAGCTGGGCAAAGCCAGGACGAGATAACATTGGACCAGCCAGAGAGAGGCGATAGAACAAGGAGACTAATTAACTAGGTAAATTCTTTAGTTAGTGCCTCGTTCCATGGCGTAACCAGTGGGAGCTGCTGCGGAGTAAAGTTTATTGGCTTACGGATAGAGCGAATTGAAACTATCTGCCATTGCTTGTGATTCTTGGTCTCGATGAAGGGAGAATTCTCTATACTGCGGTTTATTCCCGGCGAATGAAAAGAAGATCATGGATAGGTAGCTAGGGGAGATGATCCAGGACTTACCTTATCAGATAGAAGACCATCATCCCATCCAGCCATATTGGAGGGTTCTATAAGAGACCCATTGGTGGTTGGTGGCCCTTCATTTAATCAGTTTAATCAAAAGAGTAACCATGACTCGTGCGTTTAATTACTTGGAGTGAGTCCTCTTCTGGATGTACAGTACATCACACAAAATGGATAAGGACCTCATTAGTCAGGAATTTTGAACAGTCAGTGCAGTCAGTGCTACTGACCAGAAGTAACGCAGTAGGTGTCATGTGTTGGGGTGTCCTCCACGTGGTGGTCTAGTTATATGTTTACACAGGCCAACAGTTCCAGGAGAAAGAGCATAACGCGACCCTTCTTATCAGGAAGCCTGTCTGTTTCTTCTATTCCACGCTTTCATTAATCCCGTGGTTCCGAACAAAGAGCCAATACTCCTCCATTCACACCCGGATAAGAACAATGGTGGTTCCATTGCGCCTCTTACGTATTCAGCCTCTCCGATCGGGAAAAGCTCGACTTTTGCACGATAATGAAGCACCAACGGCTTTTGTTTGTCCCCTAGAAGAAAGAAATGTATTAAGTGATTCCCGCTCTAATTAAACTATTGTAACGATAATGAAAAAAAAAAAAAAAAAAAAAAAAAAAAAAAAAAAAAGAGAAAAGAAATCAAGACAAAAAGCCAAGTTAAAGTCTATCCCGATGATAATAACGAAATGAAAGAAAACAACATGATTCGCTCTACCTCTGATTTACCGGTTCCCTCGATGATTAGACGTCCACACACCCTAGAGGAGACTATCCAGGACCACCCGCAGTTCCTGCAGGAACCTAGTGACCTCTTGCTCCGTTCCCACCGTAACCCGCAGGCAACCTTCGCATCCAAGCTCCTTTCCGCGGAACCGCACCACAACACCGCGATTTTCTGCCATAGCTTCGTACGCGCCCAGGGCAATCTGGTTGCTAGGCTTTCCGCCTTCACTAGCTGGCTTATCCAGCATTTCAACCAGGAGGAAGTTCGATTCCTGTCCACCGAGGAAGCGGCCCACACCCGGAATCTTGGGGAGTTCCTGCAGTAAGCGCTCGCGCTGAGCAATGATCTGTTCCCGATATTTCTTCATGACAGCCATATTGTTGGGTGACAGAGCGGCCATGGCAAGCGCGCTGGTTGGGCTCGAGATGTTGTAAGGGGCCTTCAGGCTGTTAAGTAGACGGGCGATCGGAGGGCTCGTAAACGCAACTCCCAGTCGGATACCGGCAAGACCAAAAGCCTTGCTCAACGTCTGCATGACCACCAGGTTGGGCCAATCATTGACCCACTCTGCAAGACTGGAGCCTTCGGGCGCAAAGTCGATGTACGCCTCATCGACAACAACCACACCATTCCAAGTCGGGTGTTCCAGCACCTTCTGAATGTCAGATTTGCGGATCAGGTTGGCCGTAGGGTTACCCGGCGAGCAGATGTAAGCCATTTTGATCGACTCATCCGCGGACAATGTCTCGTTGATCTTGTCGGTCTGTAGTTGGAAGCCATTCTCAACATCCAAAGGCACCTTAACGATTTCCACATCATTGACTTGTGCGCTGACACCATACATGCCATAGGTAGGGGGACATGTCAGAATTTTGTCCTTCCCTGGCACGCAGAAGCATCTCAAGAGGGCATCGATGGCCTCATCGGAGCCGACTCCAACGAAAAGGTTCTCGGGTGTCAGGTCTTTTTGGCTGTGGACGCGGGTATTGCGGAGATTGCAAAAGAGTTTCTTCAATTCAATCTGGTGTCTGATAGATGATCGACTTCAGTCAGGTATAGCTCATACGAAGAAGGAATAAAAATATGGTTGAGTGAGAAGAGATCGCAGCACCTACGGGTCTGGGTAGCGATTTAATCCCAAAAGATCGATGTCTGGCTTCGAGGAACCAGTCGAAGCTCCGTTGATAGCAGACTCTTGCAGTGCGCCTTCGGAATTCAGGGCAAGGCCAGGGCCGTAGGCGTTCTCGTTGGCATCGAGCAGGACGTTCGTCCCGTCATCTTTGTAGTCACTGACTCATTAGTTCTCATGAACCTGGCGCGAGGACCTCAAGGGGAAAACACACTCTCTTGCACAGCGGTAGGGCTGCAATTGCAGGATATTTTTGCGTGCGCATTTGGAGAGATCAAACGGGGATTGTCGAGCTGCCATTTTGGGTGGTATGCTGGAGTGAAAGTGAGTTCGTTGCAATTCGAAGAAAAGAAGATTGGTGGGGGGAATAATAGCAAGCGGCGGGGAAATCTAAGATCTTCGGCGGGACCGGTGTCGGAAGTACTGTAGTATGACTCTTTCAGGTACGGGAGCTGCCTAAGGAACCTATCATCGGGTGGAATGCTTAACAAACCGGCTGCGGTCATTCAGCACGTTGTTCTTCGATATATATACACGTTTTGTATTCACACTGTCAGTGAGCAATATAATTGCTGGGAAGTATTCTAGCTACATTCATATTTACTATATATGCCAAATTAAAGCAACACAACGCCATGATATGCCTTTGGATGAAAAGCTATGCTTTGGTCATAGCCATGACACTAGTTCTTGTTATCTATTCTTGCTTTGACTCTTTCTGAGACGATTCCTCACTCGGAAGTTTGCCAATTTGGCCCGAAGTTTTGTGTTTATTTTGCTTTGCTCGCAGGTAGCGCCAGGTCCTGCCCAAACCTGAGGTGATAAGGCCTTTGATCGTCTGGACAGTGCTTGGCCAGCGGATAGTCTTCATGATCGAGGCCTGAACCTCTTGCTTCAGCGTCTTATCGCTTGCGATACGCTGCTCGAAGGGACCGCCTTGCCTCCGGCGCACGACTTCCGAATTGGTGTCGTTGTTTTCCTTCATCATTTTGTTGAACTCCACGCGAGGAATCTGGAAGCGCGCTTGATATTGGAAGTATAGTTTCTCTCGGAATGACTCTGGGAGTCGGCGGACCATATTTCCGCGCTTAACTGGATCCATATCCTGGGTTAGCTTCACATTGGCATTGGGATCATCGATCCAGTCGCCTTCAGTACAACGCTTGTCATTGAAAGTGACGTTGGGTAGGTTCTCGATGAGCGGTGCATAGAGTCGCCTGAAATTCGCCATTTGACCTGAAACAATATTGTTAACCTTACGAGGATCCTCTGCCGGCAATGCCATGCGAAGGTCTCCCATGTAGCTGATCCCTGCAATGGTGCTGTACAGCTGAAATTCGGTAAATTCAGCTGGTAACAGTAGCAAAGCCACTCGGACGGCAGAGAGAAGGTTCATCTGGTTTGCTAGCCGGACCTTCGGATGGTCGCGCAGAATCTTGACTGGCTTCTGTAACCGTCCAGCAATGTATAGTGTATTCCATTGGCTGAGATCTCGGCACAAAGTATCGAGATTGACGACGCCATATTTGATCAATGTGCCATTAACGGTAACATATGGGTTAAAGTAAACACCAGCTCCGAACCTGTCCTGCGTTTGGGAGACAGCATAAGAGCCTAGGGATCCAATCCCGGAGTAATGGTCACGATGCTGATGAAGGTTTAATGAATGCCAATGCTGGGAATAAGACACCCCAAAGATAAAATCAATCATTTTGCCCTGACCTTGTTGCATTTTCTTGATTGCAGCCGGAGCAGACGGATGACATTGATCGGAGCCAGGAGCACTGCCGGACTGGGGGAAGACTCCCGATCCATAGGCGAAGGCATATCGAATCGGCGCTCGGAACTGCCAAAGGATCTGACGCAGGGCTTCTTTAAACTCCTGATTAATGATCATGTGTTGGTTGACACCGAAATCTTTTGAGGGGAGTTCGGAGAAGGCATTGATCGCTAGGTTCGCATTATCTTCCCAATCACCTGGATCCGAGAGACTTGAGGTAGTAGAGAATGATGCCGTGGATGACGAAGGGAGGAGGAGACCACGATCGCTGAAAGTCGACTGTGAAGCAAGACCTCCACATGGAACCTTACGGTTTCTCAATGACGAGGCTCCGTTGAGAGCAGATGCCGAGGTAGTATCATGGGAAAACGAGCGTAAGGAGCGTGGTATGTGAGCGCATCGCGGAACGGACGGGTAGGTCGAGCGCAGACGCACGAAGGAACCCGACGGAGAGCTTAAAAGGAGGGACTTTGAAGATATCAATTAGCACAATGCTATGCATGTGTACTGGGAACATTGTCTTACAGTAACTTCGCGCATCGTTGCGATTCCACTAAGAGAAAAGAGAATATTGCACAGCAAGGGCTGTAATTGTCGAAATAACCAATAATCACTGAACGTTACAAGCTCACACCATATTTTGCCAAAGGAGAGCCGACGAAGAGGGAAAGGGAAAAAAGGGAAATAGGATTAAACTGCAGATACTTTCGGCGGGTTATCGCAGTTGATCCAATAGCGGCCGGAAGGTCTGACGTACTCTCTCGGCAGGTATTCTCGGCCGGGCTCAATTCAAACAAGCATGAGGAGTTCCAGCTGCGCCACGAGGGCAAAGCCACAATCACGTGGCGCCGTTACTCCGCAGCGCGTTCCCGATGCTCGACCCAAACAAGAGAGTAAACAGAGCGACGCTCGTTTTCAGTCCAACTTGTCGCGCGCAATTGTGTACCTTTAAGAGGCGAAATCGTATATCTTGTGGCCCTGAGATTGCGACCACTCCTGATGGTCTACATATCACGCGACAATGGCCGAAGAGATGGAGACATTTGCCGCCCGCCTTGCCAGCTTTGATCTGATATTGCACCCAGAGAAACGCAGAACATCGAGCGCGAAGGCTACCAAACCAATTGCTTGGCCTTATCGCAGGCCCTCGCCCGCTGAGGTATGCCGGCCCTACTTTTGTTCTTATTTCTAGGCATTGTCAAATAGTACAGTTATCACTAACCACTTGTCATTGTAGCTAGCGCACGCAGGCTTCTACTATAACCCATACGAAACAAACCCAGATAACACAACATGCTTTCAGTGTCAAAGAGCGCTCGATGGGTGGGAGGAGGAAGACAACCCCATAACGGAGCATCTCAAGCATTCCCCAGATTGCGGCTGGGCCATTATGATGAATATTCAGCAGCATAGCTCAAACCCTGCCGAGATAGAGGATCCCACAAGCGACAAGATAAGAGAAGCGCGATCGGCTACTTTCGGTACATCATGGCCGCATGATGGCAAACGCGGCTGGATGTGCCAATCAGAAAAGGTAATGCTGTTCATCCTTATGCCTCCACAGTTCTATACTTATCATCGTTCGACACCAGATGGTCGATGGGGGATGGTATTTTTGTCCCACCGAAGAGAGCAATGACCTAGCCAGCTGTGCCTATTGTAAATTATCCCTCGATGGATGGGAACCGAAGGATGATCCTTTGTGAGTGCTTATCGCTCCTTCCTTTGATTGCAACTAACTTGCTTAGCGATGAACACTACCGTCGTTCTGCGGACTGCTCGTTTTTTGTCTTCGCCCAGCCTCCCAGCAAAAAAGGAAAAGGATCGCGCTCAAAAAAGGCACCCACGTCCAAAGCATCTCGTCTTTCAACTCAATCAACCATATCGGAGGCTATTTCGGAATTTGACGATCCAATTGACCAAAGCACTGCCTCCCAGCCGACAACTAAGTCGAAAGGCACAAAGAAGTCGTCCAAGGCAAAATCAAAGAGCTCGAAATCGAAGAAGGACGAGGTAGCGGAGACTGACAGTCAAATGGATATTGATACTACCGACTATAATCAGCCTGAGCCTCCAAAAACGAAACGGGCCACGCGTGGAAAGAAGAGAGCAAGCGATCAGATTGAAGGCGAACAAAGCAATGTGATTGACATGGAAAGTGTCGAGGATGTCGAACCACCTGCTAAGAAGCGAGCTACAAAATCGCGAAACAGCACCCAAGAACATAGCATACAGAACGACGGAGTCATCACAGACATGCAGCCAGATGAGAGTATCCCAGAGGAAGAGCCTAGAAGAGGCCGTGGGACAACAAAAAAGAAAGCATCGTCGAAGAGCCGAAAAGCTTCCAATAGTTCATCTACATCCAAAACCACTTCGAAATCTCGTGCTCCTAGTGACGGCGAGCTTTATGCAGCTCTTGTGGCAGACCTTGAAAAAGCTGAACCCAGAGAACCAAGTGTGGAAGCCACGGCTAAGCCTTCAAAGAAGACTAAGTCCAAAAAGAAGCAAAAGGCCACCCCAGAGCCGTCAGAGGACGTGGTTGATAATGTCAACGAGAACGAGATGCCGACAGATCAGGCTATATCTGAAGAGCCTGATTCTGTGGTTGCAGCTCAAGACGTTAAGCCGAGCCCTACCAAATCAACGCGGAGGTCATGGAGCTCTACTATCCCGGAGCCGGAGCCGGAGCCAGAGCCAGAGCCTAGCACAGAGAAGCTACCGAAGACTCGCAAGCGGTCGGTAGCCCCCGAGACTCACAAGGATAAAACTGACTCTATACACCACGAGTCATTTATATCAGTGGAGATTCCAGCTCGAGTTCCAGAAAAAGAAACACGAGCAGAAATGATTGACGAGAATGAAGCTGATGTCAAGGGCCCTAAGAAGAAGACTAAGCAAAGATCTTCCACAGACGAGGCTAAAAAGCCAAAGAAAACGAGTAAAACAACAGAAACTCCAGAACCTGAGCAAGTTCCTGAGCAAGACGTTGAGACCAGAAACAGTCCGATGGAGCAACCGCCCATTTCAGCTGGTCTTGACACTCCAAAGCAGGAGAAACAAGATCAGCCTCAAGAACAAGAGGTCGAGCAACGCTCCACACGCCGTAGATTATCTAGAGTGCCTCCCAAGACTGCTGAGAGGTACAGCGACATTCCCGAAGAGAAACAGCTTGCTAGGACATTTGCGGGATCTCAGGGCTCAAGTAGCCACAGGATATCAGACTCTGCTGAGCAAGAGAATGTATCACCCCTTCCTGCTTCAAAGAGCACTCCGTCCCTATCGCCTCAATCTTCTGATGCTGAAAACCAACCACCATCTCTGAAACATTTTGTATCGCGGCCTCGTATTGCATCATCCAAACAACAGGTAATGCGGATCCCGCTAGCAGCCAGTACTCCTTCGCCCTCAAAGAGGAATGCAAACACGGGAGGCCTCCACACGACCCGACCGTGGAATCCTATTGACATTGATGAAATTCTTCTTGCTGCGACGAGTGACAAAGAGAATGTCGACTTAAGTTCCGCGCTAAACAACGTGAAAGGAGATCTGACCAGCCCAGAAAAGAAGATGAGTGTCGAGGAATGGATAAAATGGAACGCTAAAAATGGCGAGGAGAAGCTAAGGCAAGAATGCGAGAGGCTAGTTGGACAATTTGAAAAGGAGGGCGCCCGTGCCATGCGAGTACTGGAAGGCATCGAATGCATTGATTGATTTCGGATTCTAGGGATTTGGCGGGCTGGGAGGAGTTATGGAATGTGTCATGGATGGGCGTTGGATATTCTTCTTTCGTGTTGACGAGTGGTATACTATATTTTCAAGCAATTTCGCCAAATAACAGCGCGATATATGAACGCCTTTTCTTGATTTGTGTCCTAACCGATCGAATATAACATGTCAAGTAGAAACCGTAACGCCGTGGGTATACTGCAAGTTTTATCAATCGTAAAACACCCGTCCGTGTACAAGCCTCCCATCCCAACGCATAAGGTAACTAAAAAAAAATTAGACACCTTCATGCAATAATTCCCAATCGACCTTCCCAGCTCTCTTCTTCCTGCTTAACACCATCCCCACCCTTTCGCCGCTTCTCATTCCTCTTCCGCCTCTTCTCCTCCCGCTCTTTAGCTTCCTGCTCCTCTCTCTCCTGAAGTCTTACCCCCAAGTCAAGCTGCCAAGCCCTCCGCTCCTCCTCCTCCCTGACCCGCCTCTGATGAGCAAGCAACCGCAACCGCTGCCGAACATCCTCTACCGTAGCCCTCGTCACCTCCCCACTCTGCCCCGTCGCAATCAAATGCTGCTTACTATTCAAGTGCTCCACAAGTTGCAAGTTATCCTTGAATGTCAAATCACAGTCCGAGCAGTAAAACCCTGCCCCGCGACCTCTCTTGCCCACCGCGGATCCCGCCGACACGATCGTCGTCTTGCCCACCATCGACGCGACATCTAGTCGCTGCTTTCGGGACGTCGTCGCTTCGAGTGTGCTGTAGTCGACTGGAGCGTGCCATTTTTTACCGAGAAGCTTGGCTTCGTAGCGTGCTTTGGATTCTTCTTTGCGTTTGCTTTCCTCGTCTGCGGCCTTTTTGGCGTATTCTTCTCTGTCCCAGGTTTTGCGGAAGGATGTGTCTGATGCTGGGGGTGGATTAGACATTGCGGCTTTTTGGCTCGAAGGAGGAGTTGGGTTTGTGGATTTGTCTGTGTATGGGTGTGGTTGGTCTCTTTGCTGGTTTGAGTGATGTCTGGGTGAAGTATGACGAGGTCGGTGATTGGTATGGGAAAAGTTTCTGTATGCGGTAGGCGGTAGGATATAGATGAGAGTGTATCAGGTGATTTATCGATAATCCGAGGTCTTGGTTTAACCTTTCCTGTTTGAGAGTAGCTGTAATGCTCCGCAGGTCCTTTACAAGTCTACCTGAGATCTCGAAGTATATATTGGCAACGTAACAAAGAACAATGTCATTGATTATGGAATACGAGGTTCGTCCACTATGATCCCTACTTAGTGATGACTCAGAACCTTTCATATACGTTTCTCCAACTTCTTCCCGATCTGACTAAACTCATCCCGCCACTTGCCCACCTTATCACCCTGCTCAAATGGATCCTTGTTGATCCATTCCATCTCAACATGTATCTCATCGGATAGTGTGATGGTTCCCTCGACTGCCTTTTCCAAGCCTTCCAATAGACCTGGTCCGGCTGCAGATGCATCCTTGTGGTCATTCCATACCTTGACCTTGAACTTCTTGTTAGGCTGGAAGAAGAAATTCCCGGGCAGGTCTCCTTTGGGCGCTGAGAAGGGCTGCATAGCCTTTTCAGGAACTTCTGTTAGAGCGAGTATAGCGCCCTTTTTAGCATGTTCTTGACTAAGAGAAGCGGCTAGTTCGTCATCCAGCGTCACATTGCTAGCCGACAATGTAGCATTGGGGACCTGCAGGAGCATGTGCGAGATATGCCACTGCTTTCCAGAACCGTAGAGATAGAACGGCATATAGTCGCCAGGGTAGTCGGCCTCTCGATGATTGGAATTGAGAGGACGGCTCTTAACGACACGCTTCAATGTCACTGTTGTGGAGGAGCGGACCGGGCCACTATGAACGAAACAATGTCAGATTTGTTATTGTAGGTAGCCGCACGAGGTCTATTGAACTTACCCATGGCGCGTATATATAGTTCCTTTGAAGCTTGCAGGGTAGCCCTTACTACATTGGCTCACCACTTGCTGTAAGTCGATCTCCTCGGATGATTTGAGGAAGATCGGGTCCTCGGGATTCGATTCTCGGACGTCAGTGTAATCGGACTTTGCTTGGTCGTCGAGCTCCACGGCGAGGATTATTTGCTGTCTGTGCTTTCCGATGTGGAATGATGGTTGGTAGGCCAAGAAGACCTGGTCCGTTCCCTGTATGAGGAATCTATGGATGGCTGGGCCTCTTGCATTACGCTTCCGGCATACTCTGACTCCGTCCTCTACTACCGACCGGAAGTATTGGATCATTGTGCTGATGAAATCATTGTCTGTTGGGAAAGGACTCATGACAACATTTCTCAGCACAAATAGAGAGCGGTCACACTGTGGAAGACCGAGTCTTCTCTTGAACTCTTTCGCACACTTCCCGTACAACTCATTCGTGAACTCGGTAGAGGTCAGGTAGAATGGAATCTTGGTGGGGTCCTGGTCTGGTGAAGTGATTGAAAGATGCTCCATGACATGTCGCATAAGATAGTTGGCTTCTTCGATGTCAGTGTTCCAGGTTCTATCCTCATCGTCGTATCGCCAGTTGAGTGCAAAGGCATTGATATTCAGGTCTGAGCCGAGACCCCGGAGAAGTGTCATGAGCTTCTCCTCCGAGGGCTTGCCAATATCACTCTGAACAATCTCGTGGTTGCTCTTGGTAAGGATCTCGCGACGGATTCTTTCTTTTTCTTCCTCTATCTCTCGCTCGTTGGAGGGGTTTTTCCATTCCGACGGAAGCTTGTGGAAAGGGACACACATGAAATAGTCATCGTGTTTCGTGGTCATAGCAGCCCAGTGGGCAGAGAGCTGGTGTTTGTTAGCTTGAAGCGAAACTCCCTCCCGTGTGAAAGGGAGGTCACTCACCCTAGTACATGTAAAAGACACTTCGCTGAGCAACGCGCCATATCCTTCCGGATTGAGCCCAATGCACTTGTTGGAGAGCCAGACTGACATAGCTGCAGCTCCGGGCTTACTACTTGCTGTCAATTTTTGCGTCATGAAATGTTGATTGACCAATAAACATACCTGCCCTCAACGCCATAAATCCCTATTCCACCCTCGGAGCCCTGCGAGAGTACTGGAGCGGTCCAGGTGACCAAGAACCTCATCCTTCCGTCACGATAAACTAGACTCCCAGCTGGATAGGGGATGTATCCTGATTTATGCGGATCCACAGTGATAGAATCCGCATATTTTAGTGCGAGAAGGTCTTCTTGTGTTTGCAACTTCAAGCTCAGGTCTGGAACAAAGCCCTCTGCTCCACCATCGAACCCATCCTCCGGATTGCTTACGCTTGGTCCCAGTGGCATATCAATCAGATTCCTAGGAAGCATGGTTGCAAAGTACCCTCCCCATGCAGCATCAGCATGGACAAGGAATGAAAGTCCCTTAGACTGGAAGCGCTGTCGCATAGCCAAAATCGAACTTAGTCGGTCAACAGCGCCTTCTTCAGTTGAGCCAATGATGGCTACAACGGCATAGACCGCCTGACCATCGTCAAGGCATCTCTGCAAACGCTCTTGAAGCATATCGAGGTTAATACGCGCAGCATCGTCGACCTCAATGCCCTCAATCGCGTCAGATCCAAGACCGCATATGGCTGTAGATATTAGCTACCACACTTTCAATAGCAAACACGGGCTTTGAATGGACTCACCACCTCCCTTAGGCCAAGAGTAGTGTCGCGTATTTGAAAGGAAGTACTTGATCGGTTGCTTGATCTCGAACTCTCTTTCCAGTATGTCTTTACCTGTCGACTGTATGTTGAAATCCTGCAAGGCAGTTTCCACAAACTTGGGTGAGATGCCGAACTGTTCATTCAGCAGCTGTGGCAGATCAAGCACCGTTTTCGGCTTCAAATTGAGCAGCTCCCAAGTAGAGAGATCCGCAAAGAGTTTCTTTTCACCTTTGCAAGTGGTCACAGTGAACCTATCGGCTACAAAATTCAGCGGCCCTTTCTTCTGCTTCCCATTCACAATGACGGTCTTGTTCAAGGCTTTACGGAGAGCCAAAGGATAGAACTTGAGATTCCGAGCCACCCAGATGGATTCGAGGTTGGCTACGGTACCACCACCAGTAACGTGGCCCCAGCCTGTAGGCACGTCTTTCCTTGCCGGGTCAATGTTATACCCAAACAAATTGCAGAGTTGCTCTCCAACCTCAATCTCTGCAACAGTTGTCAATGGACTAGCCTCCAAGGCAACATTGTTCGGGTTGTAAATCATGGTCATAAAATATCCCAAAAGTGCAGGCATGCTCAGGTCAGTGCACATGTGGGCTTGATAACGAGGGTTCCAGAAAGGAATCGAGTGAGAACCCATCAATTGGGCAGCCTTCTTCACAGCGCGGGAAAAGTTCCTCGTGATGCGCTGGAAGTTGTCGGAGTTTTGGATGCTCGATGTGATGAATTTCTGCTGCTAGTCAGCCCTTGTCTTTGAAGAGTTTGCTGTGGGGGGGAATAACCTGGTCTCCTTCGAACTGGTACCTCTTTCGAGCGTCCTCCAGCTCGCGGAGAATTGTTTGGATGTTGTCCTTGAAGTACCTCATATTTTCAGCTTGAGGTCCTATAAAATAGGAGCTGATGGCTTGGTGAGTGAGATCTTCGGATGCAGACATTGTGAATGTTCTGCGCTGTTCGCTACAAATCGGTTGCTTAGAATCAGAAGGAAAAAGAGAGCAGATGTCCGTGTTAGAATCAAGATCATGGTGCATCCTGGGAAGTCCCTCATATTTATAGTACTCTGGTTATGAATCCTCATGTTCTACTGACGTGGCTTCGCCCCGGGGTCCTTGAGACCTCAGTTCGCAAGGGCACGATGCACATGAAAGTGGAGAAGACATACTTTGTACGATAATTGATCTTTTAGATCCCACTTCCGTCAAAGGAACCACCCCCTCATCTGAGTATTACTTATCGGGTAATGTCTATCCAGTCAAGAAGTTCGTTGCTTTTGCCAGTTGCTACATACGTGTCTTTTGCGTGCAAAACGAAAGGATGGCCCAATGATTTACGTTCGGAAGGGTGGGAAACTTACGAGCTCATCCTCAGCCCATTCACTTGCAGATACTACGAGTTAAACATGGGTTCCTTACCCTACTGACTAGGTGGTTCCACACCAGCGCACTGCGAGAAGGGCGCGTGGCGCTGTGGTGGATCATTGTAGCAACGAGCTTTGGCCTTTGCAGATCATCTTGGGCAATTTCCTCTGATAGCTCATAGCAAAGTGGGGTCAAAAAAGAAGAAGGAAATAGCAGTTATTTCTATTATGTTATCAGTGATCGTGTGCGTAATCTGCTATAGGCGATGGCAAATTATCTCACATCAGTGCTTCCTGTTCAAGGTGGCCCAGCTGAATATCAATGTATAGCGCAGGTTAAGTGCGGGGTTTTATGGCTTACTTTCCTACGAACCCGTAGGCTTATCTTCAGCCCTTGGCAATCTTCGTAGCAAGTCATATTGTCTAGTTAGAAAAAGCATAAGTTCTGGCATCGGAGGCGGCATCTATCGTATAGCGATGTTCAAGCTCACGCAAAAGTATTCCCTTTCCCATGACTAGTAGGATCGAAGCGAAAGACAAGCTACTAACCACGACTCGAACCAGGCCTACCCTTGATACTCTCCCTTGCAGAGACATAAAACGTTTAAGCTCTGCGGATCTGACTTCCTCAAATAAGTAATAGTACATTGAGAGATACATGACAATCAGGCATTCGGTCAAACATTTCGAGTAGAGCTGAACAATGACTGTGACTGCACTAGCCTTACATGAACCTACCCCACTCATACCATGCACAGGCTTTTTTCTGATCCTGAAATCAGCAATTTCTCTATGTACTGTTTTGCCCTTATAGGATACTAGATATCGACCTAGATAAGGCTAATAGTAAAGACAAACAGGCTTGAGCGGCAACCTTCCCCGAAATGAGGAAAATTCAACATTCATAAGGGCAAGGACTTAGGCCTATCTTACAAAGGAGTTCGTTTACAGCCCATCACTTCGCACAGTTATCGATCGCTCTTCCTCCCATAGATACCTGCCGTGATGTTATCTAGTAATGTGAAAGCAGACATAGATGCGCCGATTATCTGGGTTGGGGAAATTTAGGGGAAATTGAACAACTCAGGCTACGATGCTAACTCTGCGAAAAGCTCCGGGGTTTTCGGCCTCAGAAAGTGCCTCTCAGTCAACTTTATGCGCCAGCTGACATGTGGTAGGACCAAGCTAAGGCTTCCCATGATGCCCAACTATAGCCCTGCCCGTTTGTCCTGTCATTCCGCGAGTCCGGGAAGCTATAGTATAGCATGCGAACTATCTTGTCTAAATACATCAGGTTCTCTACTGCTGAAAGCTGTGAGAGGATGGTAAATCGCACTAGGCGATGTATAGATATGGCTTTGCGGGATGGCAGTCGAGAGACCAGGGATTCTCTAGTCAGATGAACCCGGGCAACACTGAAACTAGAAACAGGTCTAAGTTACAAGATGCTACCAGAAAGCGGCGAAGCTGCTCACTCGAATTCATTGAACAAGAACTCAAAAAGAGGCTCAGAATTGCCGGCCTTCTCATTGCATAGAATCCACTCCGGGATCTTATCAGCATCGAAGAAGGCGAGAATGTTGAGCAGCGTCCTTGAATTAGTGGAGAGCCCCTGAAATGAGGCTTCCCAAACCGTGCCAAGCGTATGCCCATATTGCATTGCTGCGATTACAAGCCAGTAGCTGTGATCAGCAGGTAATAATTACTGATCCTGTTGTGCTAGCAGGCTAAATTTGTTCTAGAATGCTGTTCTCTTCAACATTATCAAATACCTGGAGGAAAGTCCTGCCTGAGGACTTGAGCCAATCCTTTATTTTGACAACGCACTGGTAATCATCTTCATCGCCTTCGATCTTTGGGATTTTGACTCTTGAGTTTAGCAGCAAAGTTAGCTACAGCCTGGATAAATGCGGTTTAGGTTTCCGCTGGTATCCAAGCCACCAAGTCGTAATACCTCATAAACGTGTTTGCATAGTAAGGCGAGTTGTGTCTTTCCAACCTCACCTAATCCATAAATCGCTACGACGTTCAAGTTCCCACGGCTGGCTTGCGGATTGAGGCTTTCTTTCAATATCTTTTCCTCCTGTGAACATCCAAAACTCTATGATTTAGCCCTTACGGTATCACATAACAAGGCAGGTTCATTTCCATTGATTCGTATTGGATGGGGATGTACCGTAGCAGGTCCGGATCGGAGCTCTAGGAGAAAACGATTCATGACGATTGAATTGAGATGAGGGGTTTAGCCACCTAGAACCTAGAATACATGAGCTTTGATAAGGAGAGGCTTAACAAAGCGCTCAATATAGAGCTTTCCAATAGCAAGCTGGTAGAGCAATGAGATAAATGGCGAAATCATGTGGACTGGCTGAAAACGGAAAAACGTTTATCTTGAACTTTCTTTAAAATCCTTTGAAGCTATAGGTTAGCATATACTCTCTTCTTTTAAAATATCCGACTGATTTTAGTATAACTCTTAGTTTTGAAAGACTGTACAGAGCGACTATAAGTTGTTTCTAGGCTATTTACAAACTCTACCAAAATAGATATTACAGATTTCAAGTACGGAGAGTGATGGTATGATAGGGAGAGGCAACTTAAAAAATAGAATCAGGCTTCATGACCAGGATGTGATTGCACTGATTGGCTTTTCCAATCATGGTACAATTACTGGAAGGAAAATAGGTTTGACTGTTTAGGATATAATATAAAAATGAACTGTTCCAAATAGATCAACTAATAAGCCTTACATCCAATACAGGAAAATCGTGTCTGGGGATCAAGGAATGAAAAAGATGCATCTCTGATCTCGTAAACATGAAACGAGACCAACCAGTGGCAGGGTAAGCATCGTCATGTGACTCACCCATTGGTTGGCAAGGTAACGTGCCTAATATTAGCAACGAGGTAACTATTCATAGGTATGATCCGTTGTTTTATACAAATGCCCTCATTGTTACACCTTACTTACCTGGAAGACCTGATTGTGTAAGTCCCAGTGTCGTCTGCGTGCTGCCCAGTCAGATCGACGAATCCGAGAACACCTCGTTACAACACAGTTGTCGATCATTTGGCGATGACTTCAACAAAAGTCTAATAATACCAGAGGCTCCGTATTCTTGAAGCTTATCTCACCATGTCAATCTATTTATGCATTAGCCACGGTGGCCTATTTAACAGCAGATATATCGGCATTAGGCAACAGTCTCGTATTCATACCAGTTCAAGCCAAGATAACATTTCGGAATCAATTATCACCAGCTAGAGCCGAACCGAACTACAAATATCCAAATCATCGCATCGAGCTTCTACGTAAATGTCGTATAATTAATAACCATGGAGCAGAAAGGCCCCCAGGACATGCGGGATCCTTCAAATTACAGCCTCATGAACTTACCATCAGAGCTCCACATTTACATTTCCTCGTATCTTCCCTATCCAGATGCATTGGCATTGAAACACACTTGCCGTCACTTCTATTCTCTAGTTTATACCGGCGTGCATTTGAAAGTCGACTGGCTGGTTGAGCGCTTCGAGCGAAAACTAGAATGTCCGATGGAGAAATGTTCATTTCGAACCGATGAGTCATTCTGCAATCAAAGGATTCGAAGGATCATGGAGCGCAGACGACGGCATCTGGAGTGTCGCCGAAAGACAGGTGGATGTCTGATTATCGAAGGCAGAACTTGTCAGATGGACTTGGTTCCAACTTGGTTAAAAAGGAAAGGCCGCGTACAGCTTGTTAAGTCCCTTGGAACCGAGAGTATGTAATTCCCTGTGTGCTTTTCATTTACGACTCAGGGTTGCGGTCTTCTTGTTCATCGTCGGTCTGACTGGGTGATAGTGTTAATCCATGGACTGATTTTTCTCATTCTTAATAAGCTGTGGCAGTTGAGTGCGAGGTGAGATTGCTCCTAGGCTAATCTATCCGTATCGGTTTATACCGACGTTCGCTGATCTTGTTAGTTTTCGAGCTTTGTGATTCCCTCTTGTATGGATATTATGAGAGGTAGCATCGAGGTACATCTTAACATGGAGGATGAGGGCTGCCTAAGTCTTCGCCGTCTTATGTCACATGATATTCTATGCAAACGATGCGTGCTTCTCTATTGGATCGATGCAGTGCTGAGCGGACTTCAGCCTTGTTTGAAGTTTCCCTCTCAAGGCTATATTTCCTCGCCCCGCGTTGAAACTTTTCACACGTAAATATCATAAGCGGCACGTACATTCTGTCCCAAAATGGCAGATCCTTTCTCGGTGGCAGGCAGTCGGCGTCATTTCACTTGGTCTAAGTGTTTGTCAGGGCTTGCTCGCCCACTATGGCCCATTCAAATCATTCAACGAGGACATCAACAAAGTCACACGCGAGATAGAAACCTTCGAGAGTATTTTGAGTATGCTACAGGTTCCGTTTAAAATTGCGACTGATAACATCCTGAGCTGCCAAAACATCGATACAAAATTTGAAGAACATGCTAGTGAAGTGTCATAACAGCAGCCCGCATGGGTCGTCGTCGAATTTAAGATGCAGCTCAATCGAATGTTATATCCTTTTCGAGAAGAAACATTAATGACGCTTTGGGAAACAAAGTACTATTTACAGTTCGATCTCAATCTCAATAAAGGTCAAACGGACTTTCTTGTCTCAAGTTCAACATCGACTGCTTCAGATATCGGTCAAGTATCGAAGTCCAGGAGTGATCGCAGTAAGGCGGGGCCCAAAGATCGGCTGGGCCTTATTTCTTATAAGAATGGATTCCCGTTCATCATATTGAGCTTTTGTGTAGGTAGAGACAAGAAGCTTAAGTTGTACACCTACCATCTGACTCATGCGTTGCTCCAACCTAGGTAACGTTCCATCAAAACGGGCATATCTTTTATCTAGCTCTTTTACAACTTGCGTAGGTTGGAGCGATTCAATCAATTAATACTCCAAGTAAAACTTTCCCGAAACTGCTGAAGTATGTAAACGAAGTATGTATGTTTGTGATCAAGTCCAAAACAATTAAAGTACTGCACCGGGTAACTCAGGCAAAGGTCATAATAGCATCGGACATCCAATAAGGTGATAAGGAGCGCTACTGCCTTATTTTATGTAGCAAGGGTAAAAGGAAAACATTGCAAAAATATGATTATGGTTATCTAAGAGAAATCCTCTGCCTGTTCCTCAATATTGCTCTTGATCCGCAATAGGAGGGTTGTCTTCCATTTGTCCAACTTGCTCAGTTGGTCGAACTGGAACAACTTGTCGGCAAAAGCCTCCTGGTCGCCTTGTTCAATAGACTGGGTCAAGTCAACAAGCAACTGATGCTCTCTCGTTGAGGCGAACGTGGTATCAATGTCACGGTAGTTCTCGAGGGCGCGGTTGGTAGCAACCAGATCCTAAAGTTAGTTAGTAATTGCCAATTTTCTATTTATCTCTTCGAACACATACATTTGTAGCCAGATGGCAGATACCAGCCTTCAGGAAATAATCTTTGACGGACCACTTCATCAAGTTATTAGAAATGGATGAACGGCCGATCTTCTCGTAGTGCTCAATAGCTTTGTAGTAGTCGCCTTCCAGAGCGGCCAAGTCAGCAGCTTTAAGGTAGTGCTTGTTTGCAAGACTAAAAGAATTATTAGCGTCCAGTGCTTTGGCAAAATGGGGGCAGAGTAACGTACGCTTCAGCATTATCACTGTCAAACCACTCGGCAGCTCTCTCATAGGCTTCCAGAGCCTTCTTCTGATCGCCCAGTTCCACCTCATACACTTCCGCTAGATACTGCTGTTGTGTAGCAGCGCGACGGAAGTTTCCTTTTAATACGTAATGTTGGATAGCACTCGAAAGTGTACGGGCAGCATCTTCGGGGAATTCCTTGCGGTAGACCTTGAACGCCTCCTGCAATGAGTTGGCAGCATCGTCAGGCTCATTTAGATTCTGTGTTTGGATAGAGGCGGCCTTTTCAAACGCTAATCCAGCTTCCTTGTCTAAAATCCCCGATAGTCTCAGGTCAGTAAATCTCACACGTCATAGAGCTAAAGGTCAAGTGATGCGGGGGAGGGCCATACTCTGCTTCTGAACTCGGAATGCATTTCCGGCCTGAGTGTACAGATCTGCTGCATTTTCGTACTTCTCTGTCCGTCCACCGAACAAGTTGAATCCGCCGCTGGCGCCCTGAAGCGCTTTGTCGGCCTGTAGGTGACCACGAGTCAGTGATCGTCATTCCGGGGTAGGTAGCAAATGCTGGACTTACTTTTTGGAGCAGGACACGAGGGTCTTGAGCCATGTTGGATAAGCTATGTCGACCCCAGAAAATTAGCAGTAGAAAGGCACTAGAGGTCAAATTGTGACGGTATGGACAAGAAGATTGTTATGAGGGGCTGTAGATGAGTGTATATAGTTACGCCTGCATGAGGGGAATCGTAAAGTTGGAAGAGACACGATCTGCCGACCGCCCACGTAGGCGGTGAGCGGGCTTTGTTGAATTTATTGGACTGCCGATTGCTTCATTTTGTTCATTTATCTACACTAATATCTACTTTTGCTGACCAGTTTAATCTCTCTAAACTCCGACTTTGACTGGCCTAGACCTCTCAAATTTACCTTTATTGTTAATTATTTTGACCATAACATACACCTTTAGTATTGGATATCCATTGACACGGTTAACAGTACTACAATGCTTCGTCTACGCTCCACGGCCGCTCACCTGCCCAAGTGGATAGATCCTCGGCCAGCGCGACAGTTCAGTACGGGTGGATCTCGGTTTTATAGCTCTAAATCTGAGGTGGTGGATGTCGATGCACTCCTTGCGAAGCCGTCCTGGTCCGTTCGCTCTCTCCTCCCCGACCAGACTGCGAAACAATCGTCGCCGTCAGTCACCCCGGCGCAACTTCGCCACCTACTTCGTCTGTCAGCCCTTCCACAGCCAAGCAGTAAAGAGGAGGAGACTAAGATGCTTGAGACCCTTGAGTCTCAACTCTACTTTGTCAAGGAGATCCAGCGTGCCGACGTGACAGGCGTTGAGCCACTGCAGAGTATCCGAGATGAAAGCCCTGAGGCATTGAAGGAGAACACGATCGGGCTGGATCAATTGAAGGAAGCGTTGTCCAAAGAACGTGTGGTTGGGCGCAATAAGAGGATCCAACGCGTTGAAGCAGAGAGGAAAGAACGTCCGGATGGAGATGCTTGGGACGGGAATGCTCTTGGCTATGCTTCCAAGACGAAGGGTAAATACTTTGTCGTGGAAACAGGCAACTAGAGGATATTCTGCAAGCCATGAAGGGTGAGAAGCTCTCTACTAATTTGCAAGATTTATTGAGAGGCATTTATCCACTGCAACATTGCAACCCATAAGAGTGCATTTCTGGGCGGCTGAGTCAGCAACCCAGTGACTTCATCGCCCTGAAGGTGTCAACGTTTCATTCTTCGTCAACTTGGACCACCTGTCACCAATTCATCTATGGTTGACCTTTTCAACATCCCTTAGCCATAATACTCTCTCTAGTAGTGACACGCTCCTCTTTACATCCATGTGGAAGAATCTGAAGGAGAAACATGCCAACAAGTTTGGGTCGGGCGCCCCTGCGGCTCCTCGGAAGGATGACGGCGACCAAGACCTAACTACGATATTGAACCGTTCTCAACGCGCAGATTTAACAATGCTGGTTGCTGCGGTCTTGGAGCACATGAGAGCTACCATCGAGCAGAAGTTTTACGGCTCGCCGTCACACAGCCATAACCCCTCTTCTGAGCACCAGGAGGTTGATTTTTCCCCTTCAACACCACATGATCAACAAGAGAGCTCAGCCAAAGAAAACGACCGGTCGGACTTCAAGCCTACTGCGCAGGACTTGAAGGCTAAGGCTGCAGCCCTCACTAGCTTTGATGATTGGCGAGATTCAGTCATCCTCCGAATTGGTGAAGCCGTCAACAAAAATGATGATGCTGAGCAACACGACAGTATAAGTTCGCAGGCTTTGCAAGAACAGCAAGCTCCTGTAGTACCTGAAGACCAGGGTTCACTAGAGAAGCTTCGCGAGATTTATCCTCCCGTGAAGAGTCCTCTAGTCGAACTTGCGGAAGCAAAAAGACTCTTGATTCTTCATTCACTACTTCTGCTCTTACTCAGCTTGGAGCACTACAATGCTCGCTCACGCGTCTTGATGCTGTTCGTCGCATCCAGCCTGAATCTAGATGTAAAGATACTCAATGGTGACGAAGTCAAAGTTGCACGTGTGTTGCTCGACGCTTCTATTGAGTTGTCGAAAAATGCAGAAGCACAAAACCATGGAAAGAAAAATGACTCTTCCAGAAAGTGGAAGGTTGGCATAGCATCCGTCGCTGGAGCAGCGCTAATCGGAATCACTGGAGGACTTGCCGCACCACTGGTTGCAGCTGGGCTTGGAACTGTTTTGGGAGGAATTGGCCTTGGTGCCACAGCAGCCGCAGGGTATCTCGGTGCTCTTGCGGGCAGTGGGGTCATTGTTGGCAGTTTGTTTGGCGCTTATGGAGGACGAATGACCGGTCGCATGGTGGATAAATACGCACGTGAAGTGAGAGACTTCGCATTCTTGCCCGTCCGTGGGTCCCGGCATAGATTTGATGATGAGAAAGAAGCCGCTAAACAAGACCACCGATTACGTGTCACCATTGGCATCACAGGTTGGCTTACGGAGGAAGACAATTTCGTTGTTCCATGGCGTGTCATCGGCAACGAATCCGAGGTGTTCGGTCTTCGCTGGGAGACGGAGCCCTTGATGAATCTCGGCAACGCAATGGATCTCTTGGTAACAAGCGCTGCATGGGCTGCAGGTGAACAAGTATTGAAGAAGACGTTTTTTGCATCACTCTTGAGTGCTGTTGTTCTGCCCCTTGGCCTGCTCAAAGTTACCCGTGTAGCCGACAACCCTTTTAGTGTTGCAAAGGCTCGGGCCGACAAGGCAGGAGAGGTTCTTGCCGATGCTTTGATCAACAAAGTTCAGGGCGAGAGATCAGTTACTCTCGTGGGCTATTCCTTAGGATCTCGAGTGATCTTCGCCTGCCTTCAAAGCTTGGCGAAGCGAGGTGCATACGGTCTCGTGGAGTCTGCAATCTTGATGGGCTCACCAACTCCGTCTGATACTCAACTTTGGCGCCGTGTAAGAAGCGTTGTAAGCGGACGTCTGGTCAATGTCTATTCAGAGAATGATGCTGTGCTGGCTCTGTTGTATCGCACCAGTAGTCTTCAGCTTGGTGTTGCTGGACTTCAACCCGTTGAAGGTGCAGCTGGTGTTGAGAACTTGGACGCCAGTGACATCATCAGCGGTCATCTCCGCTATCAATTCTTGGTTGGACGCATCCTCCGCAGGGTCGGGCTGGAGAGTATTGATGCTCGTGAAGTAGAACGGGAGGAGGCTGCGCTGGCCGCCAAAGCTCAAAGACTGGAGCAGGAACGGATCCGAAATGAGCAGCGGGCAGGTGTTCAGGGTGATGAGTCTGCACATCAGAGGTTAGAGAGTGGCGAGCTGAAGGATGAAGAAGAACGCTTGCAGAGGCAGGTTGCAGAGAGCACTCTTGAGCGGGACCTCCCACACGGCCATAATACGGAAGGAGGATATAGAAGCTGAGGTCTTACTATTCTATATGTGTAGATGATAGATGATCAAAACATTACTAGGCACTAGCATGAATATCCGGGTGTTGATGAGTCCCTCAGCCCCATTAATAATAACATCTCTTCCATCTTACCCTGTTGCGTTCCCATAGCTAAATTCCGAGTAAGAAACTCTTCAGAGCACACATAACGTTTGAATATATGGCGAAAGAAAGAGCCTCTTGGGAATTTATTCCGTATCTTCTAGTTACACAGGCTTCTTCAATCACTTGTTACCGGCACCCAAACGGAAAGACCCTGCACTCTAGACGGCATGTTCCTACTCTCACAAGCATGCAAAAGTCACCATTTTGAATGTCTCGTTTATAATAGAAGACGAATCTTAACTATATACTCCAAGTCTACTCAATTCCAGATCCCCTAGGTCTCGGAATGCGTTTGCAAGGCAGTGCCAGTCCGTGATTGTCCCTGGCTAGTTAACGCTCTTTTACAGGCAAGCCGCCATGCGCACTACCTAGTGCAGATGGCAAATTACATCGTGCCTCCTGGTACTGTGTTCCTGTTGTTAGCCATTGCCCCCATTCTTAGACATATTTCATTTGAGGGATGACCATCTCTGATTGCTCTGAACCATTACGCAACTCCCCTACAGAGCCATCAATTCTAGATACTGCTAGGCAGCCTCTAAGTATATTTCTAAGACACTCTGTTTGTAATTCGTCACCCGGGTCGGGAGAGGCCAAAAAAGGATGTCATTCTCCCTGTTCGAAAGTCATCTCTGAGAGTCTCTCGATGTTTAAAGAGATCGTCCAGTTTCCTGAAAATCTACCATTCGGCATAGCCACTTTCTCTCAGTCGAAGTCAGCTTGCACCCAAGACCACGCTTTCTGACCTTACTACTGGCGTCTTTGAACTTTCCTCTACTTGAACAATCCCCCACAAACCTTGACCAGGATGGCTGAACAACGGGGTACCAACAACAAGTGGTATTTTGTGGAGGTTGAGGCTGACATCAAATATGACCCTGACAAAGATGAGCATGATTTATGGAAGTACCATCACTTCTTATTGCAATGCTTGGAAAAGCTGAAGTCTCTGGACCGACAATGGTGGTTCAAACCATATGACGAAAATGACGAGGTTGATGGAAAAGGAGTGGTTAGGATCGCAGAGGCGAACGAACTTTGCAAGATAGGCGCCTTCAACGTGTATTTGAGTTCGTACCCACGGAGACCGCGCCTTTACTACGGCTATGTGAAGAAACTTGAGAACAAGATTGAGGATACAATTGATGAGCTATTTGGAGAGTCCTGAGTGATTTGAGGATAGTCTGTCGACTCTGTTCTACATGGCCTAGGTGTGTTGGTATTGCACGAGAGTTTGTAACTGTGGAGATACTCAAAGATAGTGCAAATATTTACTTTCTCATAAGGCAAGCCAGATCATATTTGATGTAATGTAGTGTTCAAGTGTAAGTGCTTCGGATCATTGACCAAAGAAAATTACAAGAGTAGATAGAGCTTTAAATCTTTGTACCATTTTATCCTGGAAACTGTGATAGCTCAGGCCAGGATTGCTAGCGGCTTAACCTGCTTGGTAGAGATCTCAGCGGTACGAAACCACGAGAAACCAGTGTCACGGATGGCGGTGGCGGCAACTTGACGAAGTGGAATTCCCTTATATGTCGGGTTCCAGCCATTGGTGGACGTCAAAGGATTATAATATTCCTCTTTTTTGGCTGCTGGGAGACAAGAATGAGTTGCAAGGCAAGCCTACCGTGACCAAGCTGGATGAATGAATGGATTCATAGAATTTAACCCATGAACAGACATAGATGTCCAGGAGGTGTGGATCCCTCTGATACGTAGATCAACGAACTTGCTTGTTTCACTACTTAGAAAGGCGTAGACATGCAGCCTTGGATTGACTCTTACACACTTTTGGCCTGCATGACATTCCATTCGGCTTGATGCTGGCTACCAGCCTAGTCGATAAAGCCTGGTAGAATCATGTGAGGCAAGTTGTGAAGCCAGTGTCAAAATGGTTATTGATACTCGAGAATTTACCTTTGGTCTAAATGAAATAGCGGTTACCAGCGATAACTCTAATCCTGAAATTTTGGATGTGATGGTTGAGGCGTTAGCTGAACGCTGAAAAAGTTTACGAGGACTTGCAAAAACAACTTTGCCCGAAGATGCTATTGCGCAGCTACATATCCAGCCTGATAGACTTCTGAGCTCGCATGCTTTCAAAACCTACCAGCTTCTTAAAGCTCATTTCATCGATACCAACGGTGCCGAAGAAGTGGGCCAATGGTCAGTTTATCGTTGTGCAAGGTTTAATCTTCCACTGGCAGACCGACGATGGGATACTGGTTTTCGAGATGTGGATGAAGTGGACGAACTCGGACGAACCCTGCCTCATGATAAGGCGGGAATTTTGTCTTAGTCCTGTGCCTTATTTAGAGGAAAAGCGGACTGGCTGTTTACAAAAGACGCCGATCTATATCGCAAGAAAGGAGGTATGCCCAATTTACACTTCTTGGCACATGCTGTTGGTAATTCAGTGCATGCCCTTGCTAGTTTTTCGCCAAAGCCAGAGGAGAATATTACGCTTGAACTGCGGCGCATGAACGAAGGGTGTAAATTGATGTGCAGCCTCTTGTTTGACAACACTGAAGACGATTGCTGCTGTTCTTACCCTGCCAAGGAGTGCTGTGGACTCACGAGGATGTTGGATGGTCTTTTCGTAATACGTCCACCGCAGAGTTCATGGGAGGATCCTCGACAGCTTTTTCTGTATTAATCGAACACCTAGCCGGTTTGAGAGAGCCAGAGACTCGAAAGTCTTTCTATGATCAACTGACACCTGGAGCCCTTCGCTACATTACGTGTCGATGTTTGGTTATTCACCATACATATTCACCATACATGTCACCATCACCGATCCAAAGAGTTCGAGCCAAACGAGATCAAGGAAATTCAGGAAGAAAAATACCTGATTCACACGCTCGAGAACTTGCTACGGAGATGTTGTCGAAATATGCAGAGTCTACCATGTCCTTGCGGAGTTCCTAACGAGTTATCGGTTGATGCGAATAAACGAGGTGTGTTTTAACCCATGGGAATCCGACTGAGGAGGAGGTTGATCAAGTCCTTGAACTAGGGGTGCTACTCAATAGATGAGCTTTGGGGCACGCGTGAAACACCAGACCTCAAAGAAGCTACAGTTAAGCAGGCACCCAGCCATCTGATTTCAATTTTGTGGTGGTGTAAGTAGTTCGTCTCTGTTTGTGTCTTAAATTGACGAGAAATATACATCGAATGATCATATCTAGCAGGAATGGGATGGATTACCTTCCTACCTTTCCAGCCTTTAGAGAAATTCGAGGATTTTGTAGGAGTACTAGGCTAAGATGGCTAAGCACATATAGGTTTCGCTTGTACTACACTTTTAAACTCTTATGCATATGAGAATAAACTGGTGGTGCCTGATTTCGTGGTTGGGAATCGGAGTGAAGCTCAAATCAATAGAAACTGGAATTGACTCGCTATATATGAATTTGAGTCATTGTCTTAGTGAGACATCTAACTAACAAGTTTTATGTGAAGAAGATTCTATCACATATTATCTAATGATTCACCCTCACATTCACATAGAAAAGGTACAATTCATTAAGCACGTCATTTCAGAATATAAATTGATCAATCGATCCACCAAAGTCCAAGAAATCTAAAAAATCCAGATCATCGGTTCCTACTATCATACCAACTTCACAGCCCATCAAAGTACCCAGATCAGGCTCAGGAAGAGTAACCGAGACTCTCGGTTCTAGTACCTCGTCAATAATGTTCGAAAAAACCTTGCTAGCACGCTGGAATAACTCATAATTTACAACATCCGGCCCAGACATTGACTCCAGGTGCGAGACGAAAACGCTTAGGTGACGTATCAAGACAGATCGGGAGCCCCGGTAAGGGATCGGTCTGCCGGTGCGGGCTTGGTTCTGGAGTGCTTTTACTAGAACTCCAGCACTGGGAAAGCCGTACAGGAGGCTCTTGAGGTTAACACGTCAGTGTGAGTCTTCCATACTTAGAGTAGAAGGTACTGACCGTCCACACGAAATCTGGCCGAAGATCAACCATGTCTTCGCGGAGGGCGCAGAAAGCTAATACAGTTGACAGAATAGTTGAGCTCACTTCGAGTAAAGAGGACTGGGCCTCGGGGTCCTGCTGAACAAGGAGTCGTTGGATCAGAAAGTCGTTGTAAAGGTAAGCTAAGTATAATACAATAAGCATCAGGCGGACTGGTGTTGGGATACTGTCGTCCCGATAATCAGTACTGTAGCGCAACTGCTCCGGCAACGAATCCCAGGTTCGATGGCAACGGAAACAGATATCCCTATAAAGAATAGAAGGCTTGTCAATATGCATTAAATGGGGAGGCGGGTAATTCAGGGCCGCACCTTAGCTTATTAGCTGTCTCTTGGTTTTGGGCCTGTAGCGAGACTTCTAGAATTTCTTCGCGAAAGGTGCTGACCAGGAACCGTTGTCTCAGGAAAGACGATCGCTGAATAACACCTTGTGTATTCCATCCTTCACTGTCCAAGGACTGTAAAGCTAGCTCAAGCTCTAGCTGGTCACCCTCTAGGGCATTATCATTTATATCGAGGGGTAACCTACAGTCCGAGTGTCTAAACGATATTCTCGGTGGTCTGCCAAGGAAAGTAGCAATGCTCTTGTCCAAATGATATGCCGCTGCGAAGATTCTTCGTCGCGATTCGACGAGGAATACTGGAAGAGCGCTCGGTTGTTGAGGGTCCCTATGCAGCCCTAGCTCGAATAGGTGGGTCGACAGATCCCCGAGCCTGCGCCATTTTTCTGAGCCTATTGCACGGTAAGTAAAGATCTTCTAGAGACCTAAATACTTCTCGTATATGTAGTGGTCGTTCTACTCACTAGAGTCACCATTGGCCACCTTTGACAACAAGAGGATTTCATACAGCATCCATATTGTCAGATCATTTACCGGAGTAATAACCTTGCATATTTGAAGTACCGCGTCACTAACTGCCAGCATCTTCCGAGCAAAACGCTCACGAGGTGTCTTTCCATTGTGCCTAGGGAATTTGTCATGAGCAAGGCCAAACACGCTGGCACGGCCAGCGATCGCATAGAAAACACCTAAGACCTCCAGGCGCAGACTAGATCCTGTGAGTAGCTCGTGGAATTGCTTTCCTGTTATCGTAGGTGGTACATGGAATACTTGTTTTGTGTTTCGAAGAACGAGCACAACCTTATCTGGTGGGCTTTTGTGTAGTTGAGTTTCGTCAATCACCTTCTGTATCGAAGGCAGTGCATGGAGAACAAGAGGTAAAATGACGGCTGCCGGGCTCAGTTTATAATATTCGCGGACAAGCTGATCAATTGTTGGAAAGTCTTTTAAGCAAGACAGTATCTCTGCTGTCTTCTTCACCCAGTCCGAAGGCAAACCTGCTAGGAACAGAGTCCTTGCCCCATCCTGTGGCTGTAGATCGCTAGGGCTGGAAACGAGCTCCCGATCCTCTTCCAAGGCCGCGACGAAGCTCGTTGGGCCCAGATAGCTAGTAGACAAGGAACTAATAGTTGCCGGGAAGCAGAACGCATCCGTTAACTCGGGCTCTGCTGTGCTGGAAGACCTATTGATCGGGGCGTATGCTATCCCGGAATAAGAGTCACCTTGCCTCGACGTTGAAAAGACAGGCGATTTTAGGCGCTCTGCATTAGACGAAGTATTCTTTAGAGAAGGAGTCTTCGGGTTTCTGGCTAATGGCGCTGGATGATAGAAACAGCTGGCAGTCCGACGTTTCTTCTGACAGCGGGAGCAGACGGGAAGACGATGATCACAGCGGACTTTGTCTTTTCGGCAAGGTTCACAGGACGCGGGTTTGCCATTGCGACGGCGTGAGCTCATTTCAGTCTATAGATAATGCAATTCACATCAAAGGTAGCACGATTGTTTAAACATATGAGGAACGATGCACGAAAAAGGCACGGTTGAGGGGGTGGGGCTGACGACTTTAGGGCTGGCAACGGCGTTCGGAATTCATTGTCGGCGTTCGGAGTTTACAGATCCATTTGGCAAGCCCCAGTCCAAATTAGGAATCATGTATAGTAGAGGCTCGCCATATGCCAGAGGATGGGCCTCAGTGATATAAAATCTGATTTATTACGATATATCGCAGCTTTCTCTTGCTTTCCTTCCCACTTTGCGCTAGTGTGCTCTATATACGTCATGGTCAACTATTCGAGAAATTGGGCGCTCGTCGCCATCAGGTATGCCATCTACAGATGTGCCCAACTGAAGAGAGGTCAATTTTGACGCCTCACTTGAAGAACGAATATTCCTGGAAGATATTCAACTCACACGCTACTTTTTCAAAATGAACCGTTACCCCACCACATGAGGTATTTGGTGTCATCGGAGACGACAGGCTAACCCATGGCCAACTCATCATTTTCATCTTATCCTCCAGTAAGCCACGGTCTCTTTATAAGTGCTACATATGCAATGGCAGGGTTTTGCTGTCGCTAGTGTCAGCTCAGGTGTCGTGCTGCATTTTCATCATGGCCTATTGCATATTCGCACGCTAAAAACATACTTCAACGGTATGAGCCTCGGTGTGCGACGACTTGTTTATATGGGCGTTGAGATATGCAAGATGCCGGTGCGGCCGTCCATTGACTAAGAAGAGTATCACAGGTGGGTACAGGTTGCTACAGTTGCTACGGATACAGTAATGAAGATAAAGAGGGATGTTTTCATCCTTGTTGATTATTGGGTCTACTATATGCACCCTAGCTGCCAGCCAGTGACAGTTGCTTTAAATTGAATCACACCTCTATCCCATGCATATCTGCTGCACCTATGGCCTTCAGACGCTTATAATTTGGTTTACAAGTCTCCAGTAGAGTAAGAAGTACGACAAAATGCTCTCTACCCCTCCTTTCGTCCTATCCTCAGATATTTAAATTGGGCGCTTTTCTTGCTTCTGTCACTCTCTTCTCTACGGTTTATCTTCGCAGTAGCGAACAACAATAATCTAACATGTATTTCATCATCTTTGGACTCATCGTTGTCATCATAAGTCTATATGGTCTCAAAACCTTAGACAAAAAGAAGTCCTCTGCGCCGCTCCCTCCAGGGCCCCGACCAAAGCCAATAATAGGCAATTTATGGGATCTCCCATCGCGTTGCAGCCCGGATTGGCTGCATTGGTACAAACACAAGGACCTCTATGGTATCTAGACTCAATATCCGCATCAGATTACTATTCACCCGCTAACCTGAAGTCCTTCAAGGCCCGATCAGTTCCGTCACCGTCTTCGGCAAAACCCTTATCATACTAAATGAAGCTCGCCTCGCGCACGAGCTATTAGACAAAAGATCCGTCAACAACTCATCTCGGCCACAACTCACTTTCGCTCATATGTAAGTTCTCCACATACAGTGCCGGCAGGTGGCTGAGAAGTGCAGGTGCGGCTGGGGGAATCTAATGCCTGTTTATGAATATTCCGATCAATTACGGGCCTCGCGTAAAATTGCACACCAGCAAATTGGCTCTAATAAATCTATCGCTCGTTTCGACCACATTCAAGACACTGAGACCAGCCGGTTTCTCTTACGGGTGCTTCAAGACCCTGACCACTTTATCAGACATCTCCGGAAGTAAGTACCCGGCCATTACTAAACTAAGTAGACACCAGCACATCGTAACCGGAAATAGGGAGGCAGCTGCCATCATACTGAAGATTATATACGGATACACCATCGAACCGCATGAGCGCGATCCCCTCGTTGATCTCGTGGACAGGGCGATGGACGAGTTCACTGCGGCAATGGTCCCAGGAGTCTGGCTCGTGGACTCTCTTCCATTTCGTTAGTGCTTATCACTATGAGGGGTCCTTATTCATACGTCTATAGAAGAGTACGCTGACATGGTATGTAGTAAGGCACTTTCCTCCCTGGTTGCCCGGAGGAGGCTGCACGCGGATTGCAGAAGTCTCCAAGAAGACTGCAAAGACTTTTAGTGACTACCCATATCTGTTCACAAAACAGGAGATCGCTAAGGGTAACTCTGTACCGTCCATTGTATCCAGCTACCTGGAGGAGAATCGCGTCGAGCTAGGTTCGGAAGAGGAGAATGGGTTTAAATGGGCTGTAGCTTCGCTATATGCTGGGGGATCTGAGACAGTAAGTAATCGAACCGCCGATCTGTCGTCCTCAATGTCTAAATAGCTCACAGACGGTTTCCACAATGGCGACATTCTTCCTCTGTATGGCATTATATCCGCAGGTACAGCGGAAGGCACAAGAGGAAATAGATCGTGTAGTTAGCACATCACGCCTGCCTACATTTGAAGACCGTGAAAACCTTCCATATGTCAATGCCCTTGTCAAAGAGGCCCTCCGCTGGCACCCCGTGACCCCAATGGGAGCTCCTCACATGGCTACTGAGGATGATATATATGAAGGGTACTATATCCCTAAAGGGGCAACTATATTGTGGAATGCTTGGTGCGTTGAATATCATATGTTGACGTACCTCCATGTCAAACAACATTCGATTCTAACCCGTGCCCCAGGGCTTACACGCACGATCCCAATACCTACAACGATCCAATGGCGTTCAAACCTGAACGTTTCCTGAACAGTGACGGCCACACACCGGAATATGACCCGCTTTTCATTGTCTTTGGGTTTGGACGTCGGGTATGCCCCGGGCGAAACCTGGCGGATGCAAACCTTTACCTTTCCATTGCTCGGACGCTAGCCGTCTACAACATCGCCAAGCCCATTTGTGATGGCAAGGAAGTCGACATCCAGCCTGTGTACCTAGCGGGTAATATTGTTAGCCATCCGGAACCATTTGATGTCAGCATCAAGCCTCGCAGCATGGGCCATGAGGAGCTGATTCGGTCAGTTGAGGAGCAATACCCTTGGGAGAAGAGCCATGCGGAAGAACTTCGGAGTGCGGTGACCGGATGAGTTTGCTCTCCCTGTCCCCTACTCTGTATTATTTTGAGAGGGAGCGCAGCTAGACTCCAAATGCCAAAGGATGCTATAGCGAGAAGCTTACAATTTACTTTGAGGAACTAAACAATTTACGCGAAACTGTCTTGCAATTTGAGACTTGTCAGTAACTTGAGCCCACCCAATCTTAGCCAATAGAAATTGCTCCGTCTTATCTCTATCTATTTGAACGGAGTCCAGTGCCTGGTGTTACTTTGAAGTAGCTATGATAGCTATAAATAAACACCTAACGGTTTTATGGCTTCCCAACCACCCAGCATGAAGGGCTCGGTAACGCCATATTCACCGTCAGTATTATTATTGACATTCTGCATACCATTACTCATAAAACAAGTATAGAACGTCATCACACGCGACCTTTTAATCCCCTTGAAATTAATTATCGATTAGGGCTTTGACGTCACTGCTACGCCAGACTTGGCATCTCAACATCATATATAAACAACAGGAGCCATTACAACTCATTCCTATTCAGAAGCATCTACCAGAGCCATTACATTCTATCTCAAACTTATCTACATCAATTCAATTGACTTACTCGACTAACCAACATGTCAGCCACGATCCACACCAGCGCCGGCGACAAGCCCATCGACCCCTACAAGGCCAAGAGCCTCGAGGACCCTCCCCTGGACCAAAAGATCGAAGACCTAGTGGACTTCATCTCCGAGGCCAAATTCGGCATGCTAACTACCAAGATCGCTGGATCTGAGCTTTTGACTTCGAGATGTATGGCCTTAGCCGGAAAGGTATGCGCCCTTTCCCTTCTCCCCCCCCATCAACCCAACCATAAATCCATATGCTAAACAAGTAATCAATATCTAGGAACACGGCGGCATTGACCTTCTCTTCCACATCAACCTCTTCTCCAGCAAGACCCTAGACATAACCACCCACCCTCAAGAAGTCAACATGTCCTTCCTAGACCAGGTCAGCGGATCTTGGGCCTCGATTTCAGGCACAGCGACAATTGTCGCTGACCGCACCTTGATCGAGAAATACTACTCGCCGACGCTGCCGGCTTGGTTGGGTGATCTTGGAGATGGAGTTCATGATGGTAGTCCGTCGGATCCGCGGATCGGGATTATTAAGTTGGAAGCCAAGTTGGCAACTTATGCTGTGGCCCGGAGGGGGATCTTTGGCAGGGCTATTGAGACGGTTAAGAGTACTACTAAGGGGGATGTGCCGGCTATTAATAGTATTCGGGAGCTGAGTGAGGAGGAGTTGGCTGAATGTGAGTTTTCTTTTTCTGATTATCTTTTCTTTCTTGGTTTGTTGGGGAGAGAAGTCGATATATGCTGACTGAATTATTAGGGCGCCGGACGCATCAGTGATTTGAGTTCGCTAGGCGATGGGTTATGACTTGATGAAATGGGCTGTTCATCTTTGAGATAGTATTCGTCTCTTGTAGGTAATGAGTTGAACATTGAAATAAAGAGATGAATGGATCAACCGATTAGATTATGGAATGTAGACGCTCAAGTATTGAAAGTGTTTCGAACAGAAAATAAAAAAAAAGGGGCCCGGGGGGGTAATATCTTGATATCGTACAGTCATCACGTGGGTATCTAGTGTATATAACTCCAACCATTCCAGTGTACAGGTGCAATGCAAAAGCCATCCCATTTATCCCATTAAATCTAGGCGACGTTAGTAAAATCCACCAAGGAGAAACGGACGAGCTTACCAATCTTAAAGGCATCCGTGCTGGTACACGACCATTATGGAGAAGCATCGCAATATTCTTGTTTGGGGTCGCTTGAAGTTTGCGATACGCCTCGCGAATATGTCTCAGTTCCACTGGGGTACGTCCCTCCTCAGGAGGATCGAAGAGACCGGTTTCGCGCTTGCGCTTTTTAGCATTCTCGCCTGAGCCATTTTCAGACCCTCCTCGGCGATTTTTCTCTCGATCCTCACGTTCTTTAACCTTGAGGGCTTCCTCGGTCAAAGTCTGGACAATCTCGAAAGTGAGAAAACCAAGAATATCAACAATATCATCGTTCGGTTTCGATTCGGTCACGATACCAAAGCCGGCCCACTCTCGGAAACGCTTACTCTTACGATAGGTGAACGATGCTTGGCGACATTCTGACCAGAACACGTACTCTTCCTTGGTCATGTGTTTGGTTCGTTCATCTGCGGCAGCAAGACGTTGGAGGGTTGCATAGTTCTGCTCTTCCTCTTCTTCATCTTCCTCATCGTCTCGCTCTGGAACCTGGACTGAGTAAAAGCTGTTCACATCCCACGCGAGGCCGACTCGGGCTCTTTTGTTCTTCGGCTTCGAGGCGACGTCTTGCGGGCCGGCAACAACGCCTCCTGCAAGAGGGTCATCGGCTCCTGCGAAATCGGCAGCATCGGCACCACCTTTATCATCTGAGTCTTTGACATTCTTGCGGACATCT
Source organism: Aspergillus leporis (assembly GCA_009176345.1). NCBI lineage: Eukaryota > Fungi > Ascomycota > Eurotiomycetes > Eurotiales > Aspergillaceae > Aspergillus > Aspergillus leporis. The sequence goes on along the minus strand of ML732201.1, from coordinate 90,407 downwards.
TTCCATGAGAGGAATGTCTTGAGGCGCGAAACCTTGGCCTTGTCATGCCGAATGAGAAATATTAAATCATCAGTTGAAATAGAGCGGACTCCTCGACGAGTGGCCAATATTGTACTGCGTGCGAGCTGCAACAGAGGTTAATATATTGCAACTTGATAGGCATATTGATCCATACAATTTCAACGACTTGTTGGCGAACAATCTCCTCAATCAATGTAGTCGTTTCAACAGATGGTTCGGCAGTCTCTCCAGAGACGAACATCATCTGGTCATATTTGTCAGCGCGATCGAAACTATTCGCATTGTTGTCGCATTTGTTTCGAGGAGCATTTCTTTCTTCCTTCGACTGCAATGACCCTGGACTCAGGAAACCCAGCGAAGAGCACAGATACAAGCAAGACTTTTCACTGCTCTAATTGGTCTCAAGCCACGAGCAGTAACTCAAACGCAAGTATATGGAATGACGGATACAAAGAGTAGCACACAAAGTACATGATTTAGCAAGAAAGGCTGATTATAAGGCCGGAGTAGACAACCATATCGCAATGAGCCTCGGCACACCATGCTAGCAGCAGGACAAAGCCATTGAGGTGCTGCATGCAAACGACAATGATCCAGCCATAGTATGATGTACACAAGTAGTAGAAGGCAAAAAGAGTGAGACAAATGCCAAACCGGCCCAATTAGACGATAGGATAACGTGACAATATGAGCTTACCTGCTGGATTTCCTGCCGATACTTCGGAGTTCGATCGGTTGACATGTTGACAACTTAGAATTGGCAAGTTAACATCATCCACTGTCAGAGTAAGTGTTACAGTGCGGATATAATGGCGCGTTAAGACTATTGATAAATGATCAAGAGAATTGCTCGCGAAAGGCAGCAATGGTAATGTTCAAAGAAACCATCCCCGTGACTGATGTCCAGTGACCTCCCCATATCCGGATCATTTATTTATCCGCCTCCCCGTCATGCCGCCGCATTTGGTGGGGTGATAACGAAACTTTTTGATTGTGATTGTTATTACAACGATTATATTTTCTTGATATATTCCATTGACACCCTTGAGCCCACAATGCTTTACCTCGTTGGCTTAGGTCTCGCCGATGAGACTGACATCACTGTCAAGGGCCTAGAGGTGGTCAAAAAGGCCGAAAGGGTCTACCTCGAAGCATACACAAGTATTCTGCTCGTTAACAAAGAGAAGCTAGTGAGTGTCTTTGGATATGACACTTATGTCTAATGTTATGGATTTATCTAACCAAGTCATCAATCGGTTCAGTAGGAAGCTTTCTATGGACGTCCTGTTATCGAAGCCGATCGCGAGAAGGTCGAGACTGGAAGCGATGAGATCCTCGCTGGAGCAGATAAGACAGATGTCGCATTCCTAGTTGTTGGCGATCCATTTGGGTAGGTACCAGCCTATTCAAGGGTCTGTGCGATCATAAATCTTACATTTGTGTAGCGCCACGACACATACAGACCTCGTTCTGCGCGCCCGCGAATTGGGTATCGAATCCAAAGTCATCCCGAATGCATCGATCATGTCCGGCATTGGCTGCACGGGTCTGCAGCTGTATAACTTCGGGCAAACTGTCAGCATGGTGTTCTTCACCGACAATTGGAAACCCTCGTCTTACTACGACAAGGTCAAGGAAAACCTTCAACACGGCTTTCATACACTTGTGCTTTTGGATATCAAGGTTAAGGAGCAGTCGTATGAAAACATGGCCCGAGGACGGTTGATCTACGAGCCTCCGAGATATATGACCGTTGCGCAGTGTGCCAGCCAAATGCTAGAGACCGAGGAGGAGCGAAAGGAGGGTATCTACGGTCCTGACAGTCTCGCGGTTGGCGCTGCAAGAGTCGGAGCTCCTGACCAGAAATTGGTCGCAGGAACTCTAAAGGAGTTGACAGAAGTTGACATGGGTCAGCCTCTTCATAGCTTAGTTTTGCTAGGCAGGAGAGCGCATGACTTGGAGAGGGACTACATTCGAGAATTTGCCGTGGACAAAGCAACTTTCGATGCCAGTTGGCAGAAGGGATACGGAGTCAGTTCATAAAGTAGATGCTTCACTAAGCATATCACGAAAAGATAATGAAAAGTAAATTCAATGCGCTTCCATATCTGATATCCAAGAAATAATCATCCTGCAAACAATGATAGTCATCCAAATCTGTAAATACATCACTCATATATAGCCGAATCAAGCAGGCTTCTTAGTCCCAAAAAACTGAGTCAACTTTTGGGGGAGGAATGCCTAGACAACAACTGATATTAGCGAATGGCAAAAAATACAGCCTGATAAACAAGCACTTACTGTAGGAGTCGAGGGTGGTTGCGATCCGCTCCCATATTCGCTGGCATCCTCATCTTCGTCTTCGTACACCATACTCTCATCATCATCCTCTTCAATCGGAGGGAACCATCTCTCCGGGTCTCCATTGTACACAATCCACCAACCAATCTTCTCACCCGCGGCATATTTATCCCGCATCTCTGTCAGCGCCTCCATAGCATCCTGACTTAGTCCCGACTCCTTGACCAGCTCCTCAGCGTCCCAACTAAGCGCCCCCGACTCCGGCATAGTAATCACCTTAGCCGCGACGTATGCGTAGGGCTTGCTGACGGCTTCCTCGCTGACGTCGTCGGGGTCATACTGCTCGATAAACCGCATGTCGGGGAGACGGGATACGATGCTGGGTTCAGTCTTTGCGAAGGACTCGAGGAGTAGTTGTGTAGTGACAGGTTGCTGGAGATATTCTGCTGTCGCATCTTCCAGGTTGTGTAGGACAATGTAGACTCGTATGCCCGTGAAGCCGGCGCGCGGCCATTTAAAGCCGTATAGCATGTAGACTGGCATTGCGGAGTGCTGGAATCGTAGTAGTTTGGGAGTCTAGTGAGCGAGGCAATGGTATAATAACCCGGAGGACACAATGAACTGTGTCATGTTATGATTGTCCGGGTAAAGATGCAGCAGCGTTCATCATGTGTGACGACTGCAGGGAAAAAGGTGTTTGCTCAACATAAATATGAGTTGATCATCAATCAGCGGATAAGCAATTCGGCGCTAAAAGTCTATCATAGTTGACAGGTCAATCTCGATAGTGGACTGTCACTCCAGAACTATTAATAACCAAATCCAAATCCATGATGAGCTATTATCACAAAGTGACGAGAGGTACAAAGGTACCGACAAATGTTACTTCTTTTTGTTCCATTCACTTTTCCAGTTTCCTTTATCCTACACTCAATGCATAGTAGTATGACAAGGCGGTAACACTCGGCAATATCGAGTCTCGGCCTTGGGCATCTTCAATACTCCAGACAGCAAGCGGAGACCTTCGGATGAATCCAACTGCGGCATAGCTCAACGCCACATTCAATATCAGCATACCGCTGTCCATCAGAGCGGGATGGTCCTCTCATTCATATTAGTCCAAAACCGACAGCAAGTAGCATTGCTATCACCAAAGTTGAAACGTCTAATGCTAACGAGCGGATAGGGGCAAAACGCGCCTTGCAAAATGGTATGCGCCATACAGCGTATGTCCCCCGGAAACCCTTCGGAGATAGTGTAGCATACTGAAACCGACTATGTGCAGGATGAAGAGAAAATAAAACTCAAAGGCGAGGTTCGTCACACGATCAGTTTGCGACAATGGCTTTGTTACCCCGGGCCCGGAGAGTTGACCAATTGCTTCAGGTTCATCGTCTGGTAGCGCCGAGAGACCAGAAACACCAGTCGAACTTTGTCGAATTCAAGCGGAGTACAAAGATCATCTATCGGAGATATGCGGGTCTCTTCTTTTGCGCCTGTGTCGATGCTACCGACAATGAATTGGCGTACCTTGAGGCTATCCATTTCTTTGTCGAAGTTCTTGATCAGTTCTTTGGCAATGTGTGTGAACTAGATCTGGTTTTTAACTTTTACAAGGTGCGTTGGGTTGTTTATTTATGGGATTAGGAACCGGAAGGCATTGCAACGGAACGGAATACGGTCGAAATGTGGGAAGGGGAATGGATCCATGGCTGACACAAAGTTGCTGCAGGTGTACGCGATCCTGGATGAAGTATTCCTCGCAGGAGAAATAGAAGAGACGAGCAAACAGGTTGTATTGACGAGATTGGAGCATTTGGACAAACTGGAGTGAGGGAGGCTCAAGCTTCCGCTGGCGATAGATGTGACGGAAACTCGTTTAGGATATTATAGCATTTGAAATGGCCACGGGATGGTCATATGGAGTTATGGCTTTGAAGGATTAACATACATTAGGGCGCTGTGCTTGAGCTATCGTCATCTATGTTTAAAGAGGGATCTTTGGCTTTATCTACTTACAACGACAATACCCTATGGAAAGAAATTCCATTTGTTTATTATACAAGTGTATTTAGGTATACATGATGTATGACCAAATAGTTCCGGACTAGAGACCATGAGTTATGTAACTTTCCTGGTTTCATGAGCAGTTCGTGGTCCAATATCAAATCGGCACTTAAGTCAACAGCCGAAATTATTGCCGTGATACCTAGGCAAGACTTCGAGCGGAGACGTACATATCACAACGGTCCACTCACTGCACGAGGCAGAACATAATGTCAATTAAGCTCAGATAACATCTAAAGGCTAAAAAAGTAGCTTCCTTGGTGGTCCTCTGACCCTTGGTATGAGGGGAGATTATACTCAAGTAGACATAGTTGCAGTGAGGTGATCGAGACGTGCGATTGCGAGCGTAATGTTAGAGGTGACAACATTGTCTTGGCATCCATTTCTTTTAAAAGGGGATGACCTCCTCAATTTACACGATATGATTTCTGTTATTATGTTGAGTTGGAGTTTAGTGCTGCTATCCTCTTGTCTTTGATATTCTCCAGTGGGGTTTTTTTCCAGTGAAGTTTCCCTCTACCATGGATATGGAAACACATACATCGTTGGCCATCTGCCAAAAGACCCCGTCACCTGACCACACATCCCAATAGGGAAGTTGTCTTGTTTATCTACCATCACATGTCTACTCAATGTCACTCACTCTACAGCACTGACATTGATGCTGAAGGAGGCTCCAAAGGGAAGGATAGCGCTCGACTATCATGATAGTGCCTTTCACCCTCGGTACATACTTGTACGGAAGAATACATACGGATACTTCTCTTTATCCAAGCGCAACGTTGTTATCCACCGGATTAGCGGAACGAACCAGAGTTCTCGAAAGCGGTTCGACGGCAGGTCTCGATGGACTCCGTACGGACATGGAAAATAACGCGGAACCAGGTGAAGATCATCATAAGAAAGCGAGGATACTTGCCTGATTGAATGGGACCCAAAGCTCACCTCAATGATAAGCCGTCTTGGCATTTGAAGGCAGTTGATGAGATGATTAACTCGGAACACCGAGTCGATCCCCGTCGGGGCATGATTGCACAGAGCTTTGATCCAACGGGGTATGAACAAGCCCTGTAGGTATACATGGAATGGAGTGAGATGATACGTCCAGTCTCGGCAATTTGATGGATTGAATACGCGGGAAGTGCGGTCTGGTGCATCGAAGCGAATATGAGCTGAGACCCATCTGTCACTTTGCCACAAGCAATCAGTGGCATCACTACCTTTAGGTACGGTACTACCAATTAGATACCAAAGTCCTAACCTAAGTTGGTGACTGATTGATTGACTGATAGGCTAAGCGAGTCATGTCCACCGTTCAAATCGGATTACGACCGCTAGTATAAGAAATTGACTCCCAGACTACGTTTTCTCCACGACGTACGCATTATGGCCGAATGGGATCTAATCCAAGTTTTCGTCGGCGGGAGACCCGCAGAGAACGACGGTGGTGTCCACCGAGGTGGCTTGACCGCTTAGGTGGACGATGGACATTCCATAGTCTGGACTTAGTGAACCGATTATCTTGATCAGCATCGTTGACAAGCGTCACGAACAGACGCCGATGTGCAAAGAGACTTGACACGCTTCTGATACAATACCAGCAAATTTGAACATCAAATGAACGACGGCCATGATAAAAAGTGGAAAGAATGGTTTAGGTAAAAAGGTATTTAAAAAAATGTGAAGCGAAAAGGGTAAAATACAAAACGACCTGAAGAAAGTGATTGTTGAGTGCTCACGATGTGGAGGTTGGAGTACGTTTCAAGTTTACATTATGCATGGATCTGAATGTCTGGAGAAAGGTACGCGTCGTCTTGAAGGATGATCCACCAATCAGAGAACATATCCGAGCGGGATGAGTTTCGCAGTGCTTCCAGACCAGGGAAGCCTCAGGCCTCACCATCCAATCCCAGAATCCCAGAGATCGGCGAATTAAGGACCTACGCGGCCGATCAGTGCTTTTCGACTACGGAGAGACTTGGCACTGTTTCCATTCTCCATCGCATTGTGTTCTATTCATTCTTTTTGCCCCGCCACTCCGTCGCAGAAGCACGAAAATCAGGAGACTTCCACTTCTCTGTGTAGTCCAATCCACGATGAGGGCCAGCCATCCTAAGGTGATGTTCATGCGCTACTTACGGAATTGGGTGGTCAATGCCAGGAACTCAACCAGGGAACACCCACACACTGCCCTGGCAATCGTTAACTTTCTGTGGGCGTCATCCACTGACGTCTTTTGCTCCTGCCGAGAAAGCCTCTTCGGTTCTATGGATTCTACATTTAACTGCCGCAACTAATTTGCCCCAACGTGGGCGGAGACCCGCCCAAGGGGAAGCAGGAAAGCATCTGAGAGGATGAAAAGATAAAAAACAGAAATTCAAAAAGGTAAAAAAAAATAAAGGAGGACGGAGTTTTGCCAAGATTCAGGAGAACGGAATTATTTTCGTCTTTTTGATTACGACCATCAGTATCCATATCGAAGGTACACTTCGCGTACACATGCACGAATGGGTTGCCACTGGGTCGTCATTTCCAAAGCCTTGGGTTTCACTATTTTTTTAATTACTTAGTATGGGATTTATTTACCTACACCCCGGCGCTAATGAGTTAGCAATCTTCTCTTGAGTATCGGACTTGAAATATCGATCTACTCCCCGATCTCCTTTTCTTCAAATTCCTCAGTTTCTTTCTTTTACTTAAGCCGTCGTCTCCGGAACACCTTCATTCTCTTTTGTGTTCTGGTTTCCCTTGTGTCTTAGGAATCGTCTTTTATATATCTCTTTACTAGACCTTCATTACAGAGTGAGCCGGACGGCACAACTGTCTCTTGAATACACACTCTTATAATACATCATATATACGCACGTGCATCAATCTCTAATCAATCACCATGTCTTTGACCTACTCGGATAACCTTGCCCCTCAGCCCATGACCGATATCTTCACCGACGACACCTGCATCGATAGGCGCAAGTGCCACCGCACGGTGCCCATGAAGGTGCTGGCACTCGGTGTTGGAAGAACGGGAACAGCATCTTTGCGGATAGCTTTGGAGCGCCTTGGATACCTGAAATGTTACCATATGATGTCCGCCAGTGTCGAAAATCCTCCCGACTGCCTGATGTGGCACGATGCTCTCGCCGCCAAGTATGATGGTGTTGGTGAATTTGGAAGGAAGGAGTGGGATCAGTTGTTGGGAGAGTGCCAGGTGAGCCCCGGGCGATCAACCAAATCCATATCAGAAGTCTCTGACTGAATGCATAGGCTGTGTGTGACTGGCCTGCCTGTGCCTTTGCTAAGGAGCTGATTGAAGCCTACCCCAACGCTAAAGTTATCCTGACCACCCGTGACGTGGACTCATGGCATGCGTAAGTTGATGTGCATAGATTCCGCAAAAAGGAACTCTCCCTAACATTTACCCTACAGGTCCGTTATGAAGACCGTGTGGTGGCGTGTGACCGACCCTGAGCACAGCTTTGTGTCGAACTTCAGCTGGGCTGCGAGCATGTACTACCCCATGTTGAACAAGTTTTTCGAGACCTTTTTCCGTGGCGACTTCCCCAACAAGGGTAAGCAGGTGTACGTGGACCATGTGGAAGAAGTCCGCAGCCTGGTTCCACCCGAGCGTCTGTTGGAGTATAAGATTAGTGATGGCTGGGGGCCATTGTGCGAATTCTTGGGTGAAGAAGTTCCCGACACCGCATTCCCCCGTGGAAATGACATGGCCGACTTCTTCAAGCGCTGCCGCACTCGCAACAGGCATCAGATGATGAACGCTGCTTTGCAAGCTGTTACCATGGGTGGAGCGCTGCTGGCGACTGGATTGGCCGCCACTATGGCTTTCAAGCGCTTCGCCCGGTAAAAATGCTGGTTTTTTTTTTTCCTTTTTTTCTTGGGAGTTTGGGAGTGCGCTGGGCGCAACTCATAGATTTTCTTTCTTGTCCAAAATATGCTGTATGTACGTTCTTCTTGGCTAGCGTCTATGTCTTTTATAGCTATACATAATATCCAACCAAACGATTTCATTGACCAGCGTGTCGACCTACTTCTTGATAATTAGTCGCTTGGTACTAGATAAAGGAGACAATCGCTTGGCACTCGGCTTTCGGGGATAACCTGCCGGAAGGGTCCCAGGACCCCTTCATTGAATAATTGTTGCCTGGCGCAGATGGGGGCTCCTTCGGCATATTTGCATACTAAGCCGATATGCAGCTGGGCACGGGAAACCATACAGCACAAAATATTCACAAACCTCGAGATCGGATGAAAGAACCGTCTTGGCATCTTGGGAAGGCTGGAGCGCCCTACAAGGCCAGACAATTGACTGCGGGTGTTTTGGATACTGGCTCCTTTTTCGCCTAATAATGACGGCCAAGAGCCGATGGCTTTGGAGCCGTTTGCTTGGCTGTGGTACTGTGGATGCGGCAGCGGATGGATCAACGCTCTGGGCAGATACAAACGGGGGTCTATTGGTCGTATTATTCTCATGCCGGTCTCCTTATTTGATTGCAGGCTTGGCAACTGGTACGAATGTACGGGATACGTGGTAATGAAATATCATTTGTAGGAGAGGTCAATCTAGGTAGGCCAATGTATGTTGGTTAAACATAGTAACAGGAGAAGCCGGGGGGGGGGGGGGGGGGGGTAATCAGGCGGTTAATTGTCCAGTTGTTGCTCTGGCCATGGCGTATGGAGGGTTAGGGCACGTGGGGAGCTACATATGCAGTAAGCTGCAGATACATATCAGGGAAACCTGGTAAGATCCGTTTTACTTGGTACCATCCTATAATGAATAATGACTCGTTCACTTTATCTTCCAAGGCAAGAACGAATTATGTCAATGGTACTACTTCGTATGATCCTACCAAGATGAAGGAGATATTCAATAAGCAAGGAAACTTGTACCACCGCCTGTTACAGGGTTAAAGTATGTGAAGTATCCAGAGTCCTTCCCTATGGAGGAGTGAAATCACACAGATCACAATATCAGATCAGCATAATATACGTGTATTCTCCTGAGATATGGAGTACCTCTGGTCAAGAAGGGATAATAATAGATGTAGCGTTGTTCCTCTTCTTCCCCCCTGTATCCCGTATCCCCGTACATACGAAGGGAATACAACTCTGTATTAACCATGCCATCTGCCACCGAAGCGAAGCCACAGGGTGGACCCGTTCGTTCCCCACTCCCCAATCATGACCGTGACGTGGCGACGGAGGTCGGCGCATAGCTTAATAGCCACAGCTATCCGTAAATCAGGTACAGAATAATATGATGTCCAGGCGGTCTCGGCAATACTTCAAACTAAGTTCACGGTCGGACTAGCTGATTTCAACCTAGTCTCGGCGTTAACCACACTGTTTCGATGTGGGGAGTTACCATACGGGTTCTTACAGGGGGTGTTCAATACCCGGTTGTATTGCTTCGGTAAAGGTCAACAACTTATAAACGAATGTAGCTTAGTATGCGTTCGAGATAATAATCATGGACCACGAGCCAACCTTACGTAGCCCTCTACGTATTCTTAAGGGTGAAGTCCGGCTAATGTCAGACTTTTTCTTCAGTTTCAGTTTCTTTTTCTTTTTCTCTCTAGTGACTAAAATAGCACTAAAGTAAACTATTTCTCTGCATCCCTGATCATAGACTGCGTGGATGATGTGGGGTGGCTTGATGAATATATGGTTTGCCCGATGGGTAGAGTCTGGGAAAATTGCCGAAACCACATGATGTAGGAGATTTGTCGAGTGCATGGCTACTGGCCATTGACATAAATCTTGATAACATGAGAGACCTACCAGTCTGTTGCGATAGAGACCGCTCGTTCTCATCAATGACGACCTCCACTCTCTCATGGAATGTCATCAGACACAACAGACGCTAGCCACAACTAAAATTGCTCGATACCTCAAGTAGACAACACACTCGAAGGTGGAAGACTATTACCTATACATATATTATTACCTATCTAACAGAAATGACAGCGCCAATCCGAGTGCACTCTTGGGTTGAGACCGGCCCCCGACCGCTCACCAATCACGGCAGTGAACTAGAGGCTTCATTTGCGTTCCAGATGCTAGGTAACGTGTCGCATGAACCCAGACCGTAAGATCCACATGAACAGAGTGGATTCCCATTGGAAACACTCGTGGCGGCCTCAGCTTTAACATCCAGTCTCCATTCACTTTTTAACTTACTATTCGTGCTGATCCCTTCTCCAACTACTGTACATCCCCCATATTCTTCTACTACTGCTTTACTCCATGGGGGTTTGTCTTCGTTGCCCTCAGCCAATCCTTTCTTCCTGATTGAGTCTCTTTCCTGAGATCCTTTCTCTGCTCATTTTGTCTTTCTTTTAGACGCTAGGAATGAAGCGGTAATGCGAAATACTGATGCTGGGCATTACTGACAGAAAGATCCACACCATTCTATTCCCTCCACAACATGGCCTGTCTGTTGGTCTTGCTACTATGCTGTCTGCCGGGGATCCTTGCAGAGGTTGACTCAATATTTAGATCGGTAAGCCTATAGCCAAACATTTTTTTCGCATATACAACCTCTGGCATAGTTCAGGTTAGCTAATCGTTGATGGTGCCGCCAGAGACCCGATCTATACCCGCCGGTCTTAACGATAGAGCACAGTGTTCCCGACAAACTCAATCCAGGATACATTTTCGTCGGTCCGTATGAAGCCGACAACTCGGGCCCTTATATCTATGATAATGAAGGCGTACGTCCTGTCCTTGTCGTGGTCTTGTGATTCTCACTAACCCCGGCCGCAGAATCTAGTATGGAGTGGTTGGGGAAGCTCGGGGCCTGGGAACGCTCATGGCATGCATGTATGCAAATACCAAGGGAAAGACCACCTCTGCTTCTTCCAGGGCGTTCAACAGAATGGATATTGCAGAGGTCATGGTGTGATCATGGACAATCAGTATCGTACCGTGAAGACGGTTGTCCCTGGTGGCGGAATGGCGTCGAGTGACATGCACGAGTTTATGCCCATCAATGACGGAAAGACTGCGCTCTTGACCGTGTACCAGCAACGACAGTTTGATATGAGTCTATGGAATGTTAAGACCGGCATAGGTTGGTTAATGGAGAGTATCTTCCAGGAGGTCGACGTAGAAACGAACGAGGTACTGTTCGAGTGGAAGTCCCTTGACCATGTTGATCCCACAACCAGCTACACCTACCCTGGGCACACGGACACTTCAGGCACTGGGCTGGACCCGCGCTCCCCATGGGATTACTTCCACATCAATTCTGTCGACAAAAACAAGGACGGTGACTATCTAATCTCGTCGCGCCACACTTGCGCAATCTATAAAATATCCGGCCAGAACGGGTCGGTGATCTGGCAGTTGCATGGAGCGAAACCATCTTTTACAAACCTTAACTTTAACTTCTCCCAGCAACACGATGCGCGATTCTTAAGTGAGAACAGTACTCACACCCTCTTGTCTTTGTATAACAACGGCTACAACGGCTTCAACAGAACCCACGAATACTCCTCTGGTATGATCATTCTGATCGACCATGTGGCTCTGACAGCCACACAAGTACGCGAATATGCCCCCCTGAACAAAGACATGATCAGTTCAAGCCAGGGCAATACACAGGTGTTGCCGAACCGGAATGTGTTCATCGGATGGGGAAACAATGCCTACATATCTGAACACGACGAGAAAGGCAACCTGCTGCTCTGGGGTTACATTGATAAGGATCGAATCATGAACTACCGAGCCCAGAAGTTCAAGTGGGAAGGTAAACCAACAGATGTGCCAGCCCTATGGACATACTCCCGATCGACCAAGCCTTTTTCTGCGCTGAGCTTGTACGTGAGTTGGAATGGAGCGACTCAAGTGCGGTACTGGCGATTCTACGGCTCCATGAACATGATAGGTCCATACGCGTTATTGAACCAGGTGACGAAGAAGGGATTCGAAACCAGTTATACATTCCCGCACTACTACCCATGGACGTACGCAGAAGCAGTAGACCTCGAGGGCAAGGTCTTGGGTAAGTCGCGGCATAAATTCACCTTTACGCCCTCGGCAGAACTGCAGCAATACTGCGCGAATGACATGTGTGGGGATGCTCAAGCATACGGACTCCCTGGCGAAGCGGAACCGGCCGCATTTATTCCTCCAGTGGGCCTCAACACCGTGCCATGGGTAGACCCAGAACATCCAGAAGCACACTACGATTGGGGCGAGACCGAAGAGCCCCAATTCTCCACCTTAGATGAAGCAGCAGAGACGTTGAAGACAGCATACGGTGAGCTTCTTTCCTTATTTAATGACAGCAATTCGGTCACACTGAAGCTAATCACCGATGTGTTTCTAGATCGTGGATGGTTAGCCCCCTTGTTGGCGGTTGGGATGGCCGTTATTGGTCTTTATGTGGGCCTTCGGAAATGTCGAGGACACTCACCTCCTGCTCACCCGAGGAAGGAGCGGACCTCGTCAGTGTTGATAGAAGATGCGGTAGACGAACGGAAACAGCCCCGACGGGGGAGCAACTCGCCGTGGTGGCATTGGCGGCGATGGATCGGGGAAGCCGACGGACCTCATTATTTCCCGCTGACGGAACCGAGTGATTGCAGAAGAGATGGCGATCTATCATAGCATAGCGTTGCATTATCAATGATACCACATTTTATTTTTGTACTATAGAATTTCCACCGTGAATATAATATTGGTCAGGGGAGGATTAAATTTCATATATTTTCTTCCACTTGAACCTAGACCATGTACATACTACCTACATACAGTTAACTTGGTAGAACTGTAGACATGGAAACGCTCGGATAGCCGTTCCTCTCGGATAACCATACAATACAAAGATAGATTACCATTTCGCGTCACCAGATGACAGAACACAGGGCCGAACGGTATTGCACAGGCTGACTTGCGGCCAAAGTATTCACGTCCAATCGGGACCTATGTGGTCATACCTTTTTGCTGATTAGTAGAGTATAAACCTGCAGAATGCTAAAAAAGACTCTTAAGTGTGTATGTACGTTGGGGATGATGTATGTGATGTCGTAGTGGTCTGAGCCACAGGATACGTATGCCTCTTATACGTATGGACATGAGACAATCACTTTTTACTTTCTAGCCCTGGAAACAGTCCACGTCTCATATTCACCAAGAAAAAGAAAAAGAAGAAGAAAAAAAAGACTTCATAGTGGAAACCGTGGATGAAGCGTAAATGAAACGAGTGGGTAGATTAATTAAGGGTGGGAAAGGTTACGGGAGAGGATTTCTCTCATCAATGAGAGAAAGGAAGAAAAAATTGAACAAATGAATAAAATCAAGTCAAAAAAATAAAAATAAAATAATCAATCTGCCAAGACGCCAACGAAGTGTGGAGACGGAGCGTCGCAATCTCTCTCACTCTGCCGATCAAGAGAAAGTACTGTGGTTGTGGAAGTTGTATTGTCGTGGTATGAATGTATTCAATTCTCCTGATTTGATGGATAAACTTTGGCTTCCCTAGTTATCTTCATCTTCCTTCCTTTTCCCATCCGATTGACGCTTTTGGGTTCTTCTTCCCAATTCATTACTTTTTCTATTTTCTATTTTTCTTTCTAATTTTACGTATTGTTATTATTATTATTATTATTACTGTATTATTATTTTTTGACTTTCGGTTCGTCTCCCTTAGCTCCAAAGTTATCGTTCCATTAGTTCCGTTGAATTCGGATGTTATCTCCATCATCAAAAGACCGGCCTGCATAACTATACCGAATTTTTGCCCCTCCCAATCCACGATTCTCCCATTTCCTTGACGTAGTCGCCGAGATTGGCGCCCTATCACAGCCACAATGCCTCCAAAGCTTGACTTGCAGAAAAGTAGTCGACTTCGATCTATCTCGACATCCAGCAACTCCCCGGTGCCCACTCCCGCGCTGACTCCAACAACCCAGCCTCCATTATCTGCAACACACCCTAAGAATCGGAATGCTCGTCACACCCGGGCGACTTCTTGGACATCGGGTCATGATCAAGGCGAACCCTCTCCGTTAGATTACCCCTCACATCAGCGCCGCCGTCGGGAGTCAAACATCTCTCTCGCCGACGTCTCCGAGGGCTCTTCGGACCGATACGGCGACGACTGTGATAAGATGGCTCTGCGAAACACCTCATGTGAACAGTTCGGTCATGCTCGCAGCCGTTCCCAGAGCCAACAGACGTCCCTCATGCAACCGCAGCAGTTCTCCAGTGACCCCCCTCCGCGTTCCGGGCCGGTCACTTGGATGACGCTGCCGCGGAAGAAGCAGCTCGCATTGCTGGGGTTATGTCGTGTATTTGATTTCCTACAGATTGCCTCGTTGCAGGCGTACATGTTCTATCAGCTCAAATCCTTCGATGGGGACCTATCCGACGCAGATGTTTCCACGCAGGCCGGTATCCTCCAAGGTGCCTTTACCGCGGCTCAGTTCGCGACGGCAATTCCCTGGGGTCGAGTAGCTGATGCGGAGTGGGGCGGACGCAAGTTTGTCCTCTTAGTTGGTCTTCTAGGCACAGCAGTATCGTGCCTAGGTGTCGCCTTTGCTACGTCCTTCGCGCAGGCCGTGTTCTGGCGTTCATTTGGCGGTGCCATTAACGGTACAGTGGGAATTATCCGGACGATGATTGCGGAGAATGTTAAGGAGAAGAAATACCATTCTCGAGCGTTCTTAATTCTTCCTATTGGTTTTAATATTGCCTCCCTGTTTGGACCTGGTGAGTCTGCCTTTCGTTCCAATGATACACAACACCAACTCACAGATTAAGTCATGGGCGGTATGCTCTCGGATCCGGTGCGCAGCTATCCTGCATTATTTGGCCCTAATTCCTCATTTGGGGGTGAGCACGGTGTCGAATGGCTTATGCGCTACCCCTATGCATTGCCGATGTTGGCCAATGCCATATTCCTCACCTTCGCGGCGTTCTGTGTCGGCATGGGCTTAGAAGAGGTAGGATCGATCACATTAGGGTTAGCAGACCTAGCTAATTCTTTGGACAGACTTTGGACGCTTGCAAGGGTAAACCTGGCTTGGGTGTCTTCACCATGAGAATCTTCGCTCGTGGTGTACGTGCGGTGGTTCCTTTTTCGTCGCCTCTGTACCAGAGGCTGCCTTTCGCCGACTATGACGAGGAGGGTCCCCTGTTGAGCCAACACCGTGATACCGAGAGCTACGAACTGGAAGAGAAGGCGGCCAAACCTATGCGGCACAAGCGCTCATTACCTTTCCGCAGTCTGTGGACGAAAAACGTGCTGTGCACGCTTCTGGCGCAGGCCTTCTTCGATTTCCAGATGGGGTAAGTTCAAGTGTCAATGTTTCGCCCAAGGGTACATTCGCTGACAAGCACAGTGCATTCAACAATCTTTGGCTACTCTTCCTTTCTTCTCCTCGATATGACTCGACCGACCCTGCTGCCCCTGCTCAAAGACTGCCTTTCATCTTCACCGGAGGACTGGGTATGCTGCCTCAAAGCGTTGGTTTTGCCACGGCCATTCTAGGTATAATCGGCATGCTCCTTCAATTCACCGTATACCCAGCAATCAACAGTCGCCTGGGAACAGCCAAGAGTTACCAGTACTTCTTGACTCTTTTCCCCTTGGCTTACGCATTCGCCCCTTACATTGCACTTGCGCCATCCAGCACTTCACCCCCGGGACAGGCCAATGGGCCATGGGTATGGTTCTCTATTATCGTTGTCCTGTTCCTACAGGTCACAGCCCGGACATTTACGCTTCCAACCTCGATTATCTTGCTGAACAACTGCTCGCCGCATCCTTCGGTGCTGGGCACCATCCACGGAATCGGCCAGTCGGTGTCCTCCGCCTTCCGTACCATCGGACCCATCTTCTCCGGGGGTTGGTACGGATACGGGTTAGAGATCGGGATGGTAGGGTTTGCCTGGTGGCTGATCGCGCTGGTATCTGTTTTCGGCTGTGTTGCGGCTATCTTCGTGTACGAGGGATCGGGCCATGAAATTGTTCTTCCAGGAGAGGAAGACGATTTCCGTCACTGATTCCTTCCATCATTTTCATATATCAACCTCTTGATTTTCTTCGGTTTGTATGTTTTGTCTCATTATATATATTGACTCTTTCCTTGATTCAGCTTATTGTACATATGGAGACACATGCATAGTCGGTGTCCGGTTGCTTCTCTTGATGTCTTATTGCCGCGCTGGCCATGTTTATAGCGGTGCTTTCATTACTCGGATACCTTTTTGTTTTACATTGTTGTAACCTATGTTCGCTTCCTTTCTTATGCGTGACGGACAAAAAGAAAAATTGCTGGAGAGGTTAGATAGAGATCGTGACACATAATACATAGAATTCCTCATGATGACAGGTGCGTTCAGGATATCATTATCATAAGCATATAGGCCGGAAACCCAGAAAGATGAAGGTAAATCAGGGATCCAAAGAAAAGACTACCTCTTCAACGCCGCAAACCGTCTCGTCAACTCATCCAACTCCGGTATCCCCTCTTTACTCGGCTTCGACGGACTCCTCGGCTCAACCGCCGCCTCCCCGTTCCCGTTCCCATTCCCACCCGGGACCTTCACGCGCGGATTTGGATTATCAGACCTAGGCCCAGGCGGCGCAACGCTCACCGGACTCTTCCCAGCCTGCAAGCCCCTAGGAGGCGTAGCACGGTTTAACTCAGCCGTATCCGACATCCTCCGTGCCGCCTCCGACGGCCTCTTCTCCTTCCTCGGCGTCATCGGCAAATCCCCCCCCTCATTATCATCACCTTGCTCATCATCGACAAACTCCGTCGGCGCCTCCCCCAGCTCCTCTTCCCCCGCTCGCCCCCCCCAAGAAATCCCATAAGCCCTAGCAATCTCCCTCAAATAACTCTCCACCAACTCCTGCGACGGCGGCCGCACCCGCAACCCCTTCACCAACCGCTCCGGAACCCTCAACCCATCACTCTCTGGAAACCTATCCTCCTGCGCAAGCGTCATAAAATCCTTCCCATACCGATCAGCCAACAAGCCACGTAAAATAGTAAGCTCGCGTACATCCGACGGAAACCGCTGAAACGCATAAAAGATAGCAGCAGCCGCCTCATCGATCGCAGAATCAATATACGCCCTCTCCCTTTCTGTTTCTTCAAGTCCCCCAATTCCACTCTTACTCTCACTCTTCCCCGCACCAAAAAACGACCCAAACCCGAACCCCGAACTCGACTTCGACTTAACCACCTCCTCCTGACTCCCCAGAGCACCTTCTCTCTTCCTGAGACTGATAAGCGTCTCCCTAGCCCGATTCCTCGCCTCAACTCCCTTCTCACTAAAGGCAAGCTGATCAAGCACATTGCTCCGGGCAAGGATTAGCTCGCAGTACAGTTCGACCATCTCCATGACTTCGACGGCGATGTCGGTTGAGATGACATTTTCGACGCGGATGCGCGCGCTTGCATCTTTGTTTTCGGATAGGAGGTGGGAGAGTTCGCGGCGTTGGATTACGGAACTTGCGGTGGATTTTTTTTGGAGGAGGCGGAGGCGGGGGATTAGGAGGTGGAGGGTGGAGGTTAGTTTTGCCTTTTTTGGGGGGTTCTTCGTTAGTTTTTTGTATAGTTGTGTTAGAGGGAGGGAAGGGAGGGGGGGGAGGTTACCGTTTGGGGTGACGGTGACATCTCTTGTTTTGTATGTTTAGGAGTGGTAGGTGGTGGTGAGGTTGATTTATTGTGAGGGGTAAGTTAAGTTGATGGGATGGAGATAGGTTTAATGATGGCCTGAAATGGATGTACTCCGGAGTATGTCATAATGGGGGGCTGCCTTAGGTTTGGGACACTAGGGTTATTTGGGTTTAGATTGGCTTGGTGGGGCTAGACTTTGTTTGGGTTAGGGTATTTTTTTGCCTATCTATATCTTGGAAAGAACGATTCTAGTAAGGACGGCTTTCTTTTCAAGGATTACCTAGGAAGATACGTTGCTATAGAGTGTATATTATCGGTTCTAATTAATTGAACTGTGTAAAGGGCTAGGGTACGCCTAAGTGGATGTTGATATCCCTGCGTAAAGCTGCATGTTAGAATAGAGCATAGTCCGGTGTGTAATTCGCGATGCTATAATAACCTTGTCGCGAAAGATAAATTAAACGTTCTGCCATGTATCACAGATGAATAATCGTCTCCTCTCAACCACTCACCTAACAAGAGCTCCTTCACAGTCGGTCTTCCCTCAGGCAGCCAGTGTAGAGTCTTCCGTAAGAATCGGAGGAAAAGCATCTTGTTATCACCCTCAAGTCGAGATTCACGGCTCCCTAGAGATTGCTCTAGGACCTCCACAGAGCCAATTTCAATTACCTAAGTGATGTCTAATAAGCCTCCCAGAACAGATCAGAGTTCACTTACTGTTCCCGTTGAAGGACATTGTTCGGCTGAACGTCTAGAGTAAATTAGTAGGGCCCATGGACTTCCATACTCGAGTTATTCCTTACCCATATGTATAGCATAACGTTGGATTGATGGAGGTAATCCAGGGCAATAAGGACAAATCGGAGGGTAGGCCGAAGGAGGTTTTCTGGTAAGGCATCACCCTAAAGACAGCGTATAAAATCACCGATGTCGATACCAGCAGGTTCATAGAGTAGGTATGGATGCACTCCATATGGCCCAGAAATCTCGAATGAGTCAAGGACAAGTCGGACATACTTTTCACCATTATGGATATCCTGAATGGCTTTCAAGTGTTTTGAAATGTTCACCTCTGGAGAGCTGTTGCCTACTTCCAACATGAACTTTCAGGACTAAATAGCGCTCATTACTTCCACTACGCTCAGCTCATATGTGAGAATAAATGTCTATGCACTCTTACCGTAGGTTCCGACATAGCCATATGGTTGACGATGAGCCAAAGTCGAGTTTAGTTACAACCTGATATTGGGGGTTGAAAACTTCACCAATGTGAACTGGATAGTAGCGCTCCTCCAAATAATCGGGAAGAGTCTTTTTTCGAATCTTTCGGAAGAATCTAAGGTGTCGAACCCAGAAGTTGGGAAAACGCTTGGTTGAGGCATTTGAAGAGGTCATCCTCCTGCGCTGCGAAAGGAATAAGAACTGAGTTGTGGGGAGGTTATACGTCGTGAGACCAAAGTTATATGCCTACTAGCGCGAATACATGTGTTGTATGAAAGCCGCCCCATGACTGCTTGCTCGATTTGAGAAGAACGATGAAGCACCAAGTGCAAAAGAAATAGGCGATACGGTATCCCCAGTTGCTTCTGTGGCGCTTTAGGTGTGGCCGGCAAACGAACTGCCCTATCAAAACTATTACTTTATCTACCTATACCACCAGTACAAGAAAGTGATCGTTAAGAACTTGATTGACAGCTGCACAGCACTCTTAGCTAACTACAGAGATGACTATCAAGTATACTAAAAGACCTACATTAGGTCCGAGCCTTGGATGAGGGTGTATAGTGTCCTAGAAGTGGTCGACGTCGAGTCAATATAAAAGCTACCAGGTCTTGCCCCTGATTAGCAGCCAGGCCTTTTTCAACTTGATCATCCTCACCAGAATCAGTTTCATCAGCCATTTTAACGCTCTTTTAGGATTCACTTGCTTAAAAGTTAGCTAATGATGATAAAGAAGGTGTCGTAATCAGTTACTTTGTTGGTTATAGATCAGCTACTTGATATGATTGAGTTCTTGTAGGAGAAAGTGGGTGTGGAAAGAAATGTAGTCTTCGATGAAATTGCCTTCGCTATCGACATTTGATTTCTCATGCAAACCCATTACTTTTCTTCCTGGAACGAGCAGTACATCCCGTGCGACAAACAATTGGCACATGTAGAGGAGAACATTGTTTGATTATCGGACTGGCGGGGTAACACCAGCCATGTATATCCCCTCGGACGTGATGCGGATGCAATCCTGGCAAGGGTCGTCTTGAATAGTGCCTCGCCGTTGAAGCATATATGCCTTAAGTTGGACGGGCTTCCTGAAATAGGATTGGAGTAGGGATCTTCTAATGGTATCGCAGAACGATCGCCAATCTGTGCCACTGTCCCAAGAGTTACTGCACTGCTTATGTCGCTGTAGTTCCATTTGTCCTTTCCAGAACGCAGAACTGTGCAGGTTTCTTCACCCATGGCGTCTTTGAACCGACACTTACACGTCCAGAACGCAGTCGATTCGAAAGGGAATGGCCGGGACAGGAACGTCTCGCTTCATGCTCGTTCGGAGACAGCGCATGGACCAAAGGTACGACAGACGAACCACTTCCTTGTGAATCGCAGTATTATGGCGCATAGCCAGGACTGTTCCATTGTGTCCTCCCACTCAACCACACTATCGCTTGTGAACCGCGCAAGGGAGACCTTGAAAGTACTCGTATGTTGAGCTGCTGTCGAGAACGGTAGCCAGAGTCGAAATTCTGAGGACGGTAAGACCGGCCGTTGGACTGTCGTTTATTATTGTACTACCGTTAATCATTCTAATATCCTTGATTCATGCGGTTATATCCTTGGCGGTACGGTAGCGTCTCTCGAAGACAATGACGAATCAAGCATCCCTGCTAACTCCTGCGGTTCGTTTCTTCGTTTCGGACCATTGCTCTTCTGTAAATATGGCATTCATAACCCCCTTTCTTTCATCTTCCCGAGACTATCAGGAAACTGCTTGCTGACCCTACAGTCTCAGCGAGATAGAGAAACTAGCCAGCCAGCCAGCAATGGCCCCTTCGAGAAAGCGCTACTGTCAGGAAAGCAAGCACTAGGCGAGACACCCCAACAGGCAGTTGTTCCATATCTCCCTATAACCACCCCCAATAAGTACTGAGGAATGCGAGATTCTCTTCCTCTCTCGGCAGGCCTCGCACCCCTCACCACAAGGAAGCCACCAAGTAACGCGTGCTAATGTCATCTCTATTCGGCTGGGTCAGGTGAGCCAACTGGAATAGATCAAGGGTGTGTCGGCCAGGTTGACAGATCGTGAGGCTGGCTGATTGATCCAGCGGTCCTCACGGTTGGACAGGGACCGTTATCCCGTCAAGTGGTAGAGGCTAAGCACCCAGGCCGAGATAGTTATAGAGCAGCCTTCAAGAAAGGCAAATGGAAGCAACTCCATAAACAGGCAAATCCCATATGCCTCCAGACTAAACGTCGATGAGGTTGCAAGCGCATAACGAAGTCCTTGAGGTATATCCGCATTCTAAGAGCGAGAGAAGTGATACAAAGACAGATATCAAGGTTCTCGTCCGTTGGTCGATTGCCGACACCTTCATATGACAAGTATCATGGTATTGCTAAGTTGATACCCCACATCGCCTGGAAACAGCCAAGTCAGTTTCGCATGACGGTAGGTCTCCCAGTCACCCTAGTCGAGATCGGCGCCGGGAGGAAGGATATGAGCAAGGTCTCATCGACGCGTTACAAGGAACGCAGCGTAGGCACGGAGTTTCCCCTGGGGAAGTGTTAGCGATCTGCCAACCAAACGCGCAATCAATACATACTTCAGCGTCCTTTTTATTGTCAGCCAGGTGATGCTCACGCCTATGTGCCCCTGTTCGGCGGTATCAAAGGCCTGCAAGAGGTCCCAGGAACTCCTGGGAGACTTTGACCTTCAGGCCCAGAGGCCACACCGAATCCCCCTCATCAGTCTCCTTCGTCCAAAACTTGGTGTACTATGCCAAAATAGCCGACACGTCCCGGGCGTCTCCAAGCATCGCCACCGAAGTCTGCCAGTAACAGTACTGTACCTTAGCTTCATGATGGAGAATAAAAGTATGTCACAGGCCCCATTTGTCTTGGTGTACTTGAAGGTCGCCAGCTAGATCCCCGTCAAATGTGTCGATTTCCGATCGGGTTGTTCTGAACGCTGGTCACGCGTTCTTTCAGCTCTTCAATGGCCTGGCGGCAATACATATCCCGTGAAATAGATACATCGGCTTTAGCCTCTAAGTAAGAGCTTATATCACATGGTCTGTAGCTGCGAGGCAGGTACGCCCGTAGTCGCCTTTGGATCAGAGCTGTTGATCGGACATGCTTTGTTGATGCAAGTATAAGGAAGAGAAGAAGGATTCTGAAGGCCGGTAGACTCAAAGGTCTTTCGTTGTGGGACGTCTGGGGGTTCACATTTCTGATGTGGCTTCCTCTAGTAGTGTCGCAGCTTGGCAAGTTGGTCGGTAGATCAAAAAAGAGAAGCGGATGAGGGGGGAAGGGCTGCAATTTATAGAAGAAAAGTCGATTAATGATTCACGGGCAAAAAATATCTTTCTATTAGTTGATCCCCTTTTTCACTACTGCCATTCAGTGGGGTTTTCATGCAGTAACCTACTTTTTATATGGCAATGAATGTTAGGGGTTTTTATTGAAGAACAAATTTTGATAAAGGTGAAATTAAACTCTGACTTAGGGTTAATTGACAATGAACAGGACACGGGAACGATGGATGACTGTGCTGTGGCAATACATCAAGAGTTCAGCATGGTAAGGACACAGACTCTGTGGTAGAATATATGAGTTCCAGTATTTAATATTGTAAACATTATTCCAGTATTAACAGAGGTATGTTATAGTATTTGTACATTACAGTATAATAAGTAACCCACTTAGAATATAATAAATTATCCACCCATCAATCGTATGGAATGCTGAAGAGCGAATCGTACACAATCAGTCAGTCAATCAATAAAATAAAGCCACAGAAGCATCAAATCGTAAGCGGGTATCCCGAAGTAAAGAAGGTAATAAATAAAAAGGGGGTAGTAAGAAGATAAATGTGAGTAAAGATCTTGCGTCGTGGGTCTTAACGTGATGCCTAGAGAACCATAGCGGCGAAGAGACCAATGACCAAGCTAAGCATCGACGCGCCAGTTGCGGGTGCTCCACTGCTCTTATCGTGCAGAGTCGGAGTTGCAGACGCCGATACCGATGCCGATACCGATGCAGATCCGCTGGAGGACATCGCGTACGACCCGACGGCCGTCTCGACCAGTGCCTGAGGACTGTAGGTGTAGCTGGCCCAGCCACTTGATGCCGGGGTCGAGCTGGAACCCCATTTAGAAGAAGGGGTGGCGCTGAATGTTGGCTGGGAGGTCGAGACGACGGATGAGGTGGTCGTTGCGGCCGGAGTGCTAGTGGTCTCGGGCACAGTCGAAGACGTAGATGTGGTTAATGGAGTTGACGAAGTGGTCGTGCTGGTAGTGCTGCTACTGCTCTGGACAGAGGAGGTGGTAGAGGAGCTGCTGCTGCTGATAGTGCTCGAGCTGCTAGAAGCAGTCGTGGACGAAGAAC
Source organism: Aspergillus leporis (assembly GCA_009176345.1). Classification (NCBI taxonomy): domain Eukaryota; kingdom Fungi; phylum Ascomycota; class Eurotiomycetes; order Eurotiales; family Aspergillaceae; genus Aspergillus; species Aspergillus leporis. Next base: position 66,765 of record ML732201.1, on the reverse strand, counting down.
CGCCGCCGCCACCTGACTTGTCAAACACGACGATGTTGGCTTTCTCGCCCTTGGGTACGGTCACCACACAGAAGGCGCCGCCACCAGCGCCGATCGAAGAGCTACCGGTAATCTCGTTGACGATGTTCACAGCTGGATCGATCCTACATGGGAGACCATTGCAGTTACCACCCTCGCACTCGATCTCGACTCCATAGTCCGGAACCACGTCGCGGAAAGGAGTGGTCGTTTCCAGGTAGATCGGGTTCCAGCCAATCTTGACGAAAGTGTCTCCATTGCCATCAGTATTGGCACCGGCAACATATGGCGACCAGTTACCGTAGGGGTTAGAAGAGGTACCCCAGACACAAGCGGTCTCAGTGTCGTAGCCGGGTGGGTTAATGTAGAAACTGAAGTTGTCAGCTTATCGCGCATGTATCGAAGCTAATCAGGACCACTTACTGAGCAGCCGTCTCACACCAGTAGCTGAGATCCGGGACAGCGAGCGTGGCCAATTCCTCGACTAGGGTCGGGATCAACATGGCCTCGTTGCCGGGCAAAACAGTCTGACAGAAAGAGACCTTGTCCTTGCACTTGTTACGCGCGCCAATAGCACCGGTGCCATCCTGGCAGTAGGGCTTGTCAGGGAATGGCTTGTGGATTTTACCATCTTCGTCACAGTAAAGACCGCCGTTCTAGCAGAAACGTCAGTACAAGGCTCAATCGCCAAACCTAAAAGACACCAGACACTCACCATGGACATCGGATAACTGTAAGAAGTTGCCTTGGGATCCCACTGCATCGACACCTGGCCGGGAGGACAAGCGTACGGGCAGTAGTTACCCGGCTTACATGGCTGATCGGGACTCATGGCCCAGCCAGCGTTCATCGCATTCGGGGTGACCGCAACCAAGCCGGCATCCGTGGGGAATTGACAGCTACCTCCGCTACCTCCACTGCCTCCTGCGACTGCGCGAGAGCCGTGTTGGTGGTTGTGGCCGTGTCCATGGCCGTGCTTTGCTGCTTCCACGGCGGCAATGAGCCCGAGAAGTGCGGGCGATGCGATGGTGAACTTCATTGTTGATTGAATTGTCTGATATACTATTTCTTTTGAATACTGGACGAATTGTTTTCGAATTAGACGGTAGAGTGCGATTAGTTTGATTTCGGCGCTGAAGATAGATAGATATCAACAGCCCAGTGAACGAAAGACTAGGGTGAGGGTATAAAAGAATGACTGGAAGTGAACCAACACGACCACCAACAGGCGGAAAATTAACAGCCTGACGATGAGAAGGGAAGAGGTCAAAAGAAGAGAGGGAAAGAAAAGGAACAGGGAAGAGGAAGAGCGGGAGTGATAAAAGAACCAGCGACAGGCAGAACCAAAAAGGGACCCCGGCAAGTGCGCAGACAGAGCGTGGGATTCATTGGTTCTTGGTGTTGACCCAAGACTAGTAAACTACCTGATTGGGATAACCTCGAGGCTATTGATGTGCGTTTTACTTCATTGGGCGCTGTCTCCGCCCTGAAAGGTAATTTGTTCAGGGGTAAAACCAATCAGGTCGGGCCACTGGGGGCATTGGCCCCGGCGGTTCGTGATCCCAGGCTCCACTAGGCCTGTGGGGTATTTCGTTAATGAAGTTTGATTGATGGATCCTTTTAAAAACCCTTTTCTTTTTCAGGTTTCTCTTTCTCCCACAATCTTTGTGTTTTTTGTGGCGCCTGAGGTGGATTCCAGGTCACGTTGAATCCCTCTTCCAGCAAGTCTATTGGCAGGCGCAATATCGCTCATAGATTAAAAGTCATCATTGTCGTACAATCATCGGCATCAAAACACAGAAGAACAGGCCAGTTCCGCTCAGAATAATAATAATGAGAACTAACAATATCAAGTAATAAGGTCCACCCCAAATTGACAGATGCTGATCGCCAATGACCTGGCCGAGACCTCACACCATTCCAACAGGGATCAGCATAGCAGCGTTGATTTGATTGTAGACTATGCAGCACGAATGGATCCATACTGATAGCAGTGTTAAAAAAGGGGCGCAATGGCGGATACGACCGGGCAAACTTTATTCGGACACTACTTTCCTGGGCAGTCAGATAGTGTATATACTAGACTAGGTATACATGAATGAGGCAGAGAGTAGCATCCAATTCATTGTTCTGCCACTTTTGTGAGGGTTTCTCACTCACGTGAACCTCTGTGATCGATGTTCCCAGCCACGCAGGCAGGACATGCCAGTTGGCACTCCAGAACCCCACCAACCCTCTTTGCACAGGGCAACACAAATTATCGTATAGTTCCTTGGCCTTTAGCAGTTACGCTGCTTATACTGTCTCTTAGATAGAATCAGGTTTTGGTAATCACTCAATCCACCACATCTATGTGTCTTATGTAAGACCATGCTGGCACTAGGTGGTTGTCCAAGGGTCGTTTCATGTTTGAGAAAAGGTGATTATGACAAAGAATTTATATTTAGTATATATAAAAGATGGTGTATTATCTAAATGAAGAGCTTGTAGAAAGCGGATGCACTAAGACTAATATACAGCCCAATTATAGAACAGGACCTAGAAATACTTGCCCTCTTTCTTTCCAGGCGTGTCTGATCTGAACCTAAGAGATCACAACATAGAAAGGTATGCAACCATACCTACCCTTATATTTAGTACACAAAGGCTATAACTATATTGACTCGCAGATATTGGTATGCAGAAGCTTGGGCCATCTTTTATGACAGATAGGAACCCTGATCATACCACACTCACGGGAGTCAGAATATACGGCATCGCAGCAATCTCCATGCTCTTCTTGAAATTTAATCCTTTTTGAACTGCATTTGTATGATTAAAGCCTCATAATCAGTCCTTTTCTGCCATTCTTGGATGCCCGTACTCTTGATCCATTGATCTATATCGACGTTGGAGGACCGGGAGGGTTGTTACTCGGGTCGCGCTGTCGAGGATCGTGATGTATATGGTGTCAGATCCTTGCTCTATTATTGGGGTTGGACACTTTTACACCGATAGGGCTATTAGATCTTTTGGCTGTACTGGCTCGACTGAAGTCTCCTTCTGTATTGATGGCTAAGGAGGGGAACGCATTACAGAAATAGGAGTTGTGGATAGCAATCCTGACTGTACATTTGGTGGCTTACAGGTCTAGCTGCGCTCTACTCCCATCGTGACCTTGGTCCAACTAACTTCTTGCTAGATTCAACAGTGGTCGTATTCGCATTTTGCTCGCATTCGTTCATGTTCGCGTAGACTAGAAGTACAGCTTCTACTGCCAGTGCAACAGGGCCATGTTATCACAGGATTTGTGGGCTCGAAAGTGGTAAGTGCTTTACACTTCCCATAAAGCAAGACGCTGACCAGTCTGTCAGGAGAATCGGGACCATCTCGTCAGGCTCGGGCTTTCAGAGCCAGCCACCGGTCCAGCAGGTCATTGCATCCCTTCAGCGTGAGGATAACGAGTCCCACCATATTCCACAGGGTTGCATAGACTATAACCATGAGTCCGCTTATCGCTTCATAAGCCCCAAAGGCATCGTCGACTATCAGTCCTACGCAACACTGAAGGGCGTACGAAATATTCAAGCATCGATGGGGACATCAGGACGGTCTCGACTCTCTAATCGGATCTCAGGACTGAAGGTTGACTATTACCAGCAGTGAAATACCACTATAATATGTCAATGGATGGAAGAAGCTGATGCTTTTGAGTTTACTCAAGACGAACGCGTCCGTTGCTTAACGATATGGATTACCAAGGAAGGCATGTCTAGTTGTTATCGAGGAGTTCACCAAGGGCAAGTGGCAGCGATTCGAATTGACACTAACCATGATCGAACCATGACTTGTCATCCTTTTAGAGCCGAGGATACCTTGAAAGAGTGCCTGGTACACCAATACCAGGTTGATCCACACGAAGATATCGTTAGTTTTTCGCATCTAAAACTCCGCTGTATTACTCTACTAATACGTTGTCTAAATAGGTGTCTCCTAGAGTTTGAATTCTCATAATGATCATGTTAGGGCAGTCGACCCTGACGCGGATACATTGAGAGTAGCCCGCCATCGGACTCCTATAGACAGCCAAATACAAAGGCTTCAAGATACCCTAAGGGTCTTAGGGATACCTAAAAGTCATCCAGCCAGAGAAGTCTTATCAGTAAGCTTTCGCGAAGGAGACCAGCATGACCAGCCTGGGGAGCAGCCTCTAAAGGACCTAGCATGGGCTGAGGGCCCTAGGGCACGAAGTCCATGGAGCTTAGGCCAGCACCTAGCAGCAAAGCTAGCAAGCATCCTAAAGATAGATCCATCAGCAGGTTTTGAGGAGGTAGTTTAGGTCTTTCCTAAGCCGTTTCTAGGTACTATACTAATGCCTACACAGGAAAACGCAATTAAGCAGGCCAAGGCCACTATAAAGGCCTATCAATATGGTCAGATGGGTCACGCCTAGAGAATCACGCCTAGAGAATGGGCGGACTGGGGCAGGTATTGCGTGGCAGGACTACTCAAGCGCCTGAAAAAGCAAGGAAATACCTCTAGGGCAAGAAAAAGGGTCTTTGATGCTGAACTGATAGGGGGTGTATAAAGCCCTAGAAATAATCAGGCAGCTAGGCTATAAGGGTCCTAGACAGGAGTCTCAGCCTCGCCTATACAAGGTGGTCCTGTAGAGGGGCAAGTCAGATAGAAAAACAAGAATGGCTTAAGAAGGCCCTAGCACATAGACCACCTAGGGCTCAACAGACCTACCAAGCGCAGAAAGGATGGAGCCTAGATCAAGTGGTAGCAGCCGCCCCCAAGCAGCTGGCACGCCTCTACTATCAGTTGAAAGCAGGGCATGCGGCTGTGGCTGCATATCTTTGTCAAATAGGGGGTCCAGGACTCATCTAGATGCCAAAATTTCAGGCCCCGCAGGAGGCAGCAGGCCCCCTGCTAGTAGAATGCAGGCAGTGGCACAGCCAGAGGATGGCCCTATGCAAAGCCCTCGTTAGGACAGGTGTACCACCACCAGGACAAGGAGAAGCAGCCCCGGAGAGCCGCCTTTTCAAGGGCTAGAGGGCAACTAAAGCATTACTGGCCTTCCTCGCGGCAACAAACATCGGCTGCTTCCTAGGGAAGGCAGCACGGGAAGCAAACAGGGTCTCTAGGGATGACCTTAGGAGCTTAGAACTGGTGGAAGCAGCAGAAAGTATGGGGGAGGGGTAGTAGAGAAGGCAACCTAGGCACGCCTAGGTGACGCCCAGCAGGCACTAATTACCGAGGAGGCCATAGCCCAAAGGCCCTGGCGCAGATAAGCGGCTCGGGCGAGGAAAAGGACCAGAATGAACATACAAACGATAGAGGGGGCTAGTAGGGCTCTTAGGGACCACCTGGAGGCAGTAGCCCTAGGCCACTGCCTAGGAACATGTGTCTGTCATAGCCAAAGCCTCTATACGGACGTTAAACTTGATTAGTGGTAATAATAATAAGCTGTCAGAATTTTCCTCCTCTCTGTGCCCTATTTGAGGCTGTGGGTAGGTCCTTTGCAAGGCGCAGCCGCGGAAGTGTCCCGGGCGATCAGGGATCACTCAGATATTGCTCCAGATCGACCAGGCGCGACGCCGTGGCGCTCATGCGCAATACGAGTACGGGATTCTTGGCCCGAAAGACTGCTGACGCCTAGTCTATGCGCGACCCCTCAGTCATTTTCCGTGTTTTCTATTCTTAAGGGCCACTTGGCGCGCGGCTACGTAACCATACCTATCAATATTCCGGGTGGTATTTGACTCCTTGTGACACAAAGCGCTGATGATTGACGCTATTTGGACTAAAGTCTCGGCAAGTAGCAAATGAGCCCATTGACAGGAGGGTTTCTCGTCCAATACTGGGGCAGCTTCTGCCATCCTCCTATGGGAATATGTACACCATCGATTACCAAGTCCAAGGCATGTCATTCTGTTAGCCAAGTCAATGCCCAGCCTGTCCTTGGATCCCTCTCCAACCGACAAACACACTTCCAGTCCCCTCGCGCCATCCCCACGCAACACAGTAATGTTGTGCTAATAATTTCCATTCTTCCATCTCGTCCAGCATCTCCAGCCCCGCTACCCGATCCTTCTCCTCTTCACTCACCCATCGTTCCCAGAGGAAGTCCATGTCCGCTGCGGCCTGTCCTCCGTTGAAGCCTTGTTCTCGCAGCCGGCTTCGTTGCGCCTCTAATGATGCATATTGATGCAGTGTCTGCAGTTGAATTCCGCGCGTCGCGAGGTTAGATACCATCGTCCGTCCAAACGCGTCATCCGGGCGAATAGGCTCGTAGATAATGAGGCCGAGCGGCGTCCCTGATCCAGTATTCCCGCTGTCATCCACGGCATCCTCATTCGCCTTATCACCCGCGCCCGGAAACAAAGTCTCAGTAAAATAACCAACAACATCCACAGCTTCGCTCGGAGAAAGATACACCAGGCAGCACTCCGATATCAAAAGCGTAGGCAGCGTCACATCGACATCTCGCAAATGTACCTGCGAATCAGCAGGCGCCGAGCGTTTCAGACGCCGCAGATCCAGCGGGTGGAGATGATACCCAGACATATGCAGCGCATCCCCAGCGTCAGAAATTGTAACGTTCTCCGGTCGCCCAATACCCAGTGCGCGTTGAAGAAGCGGCGCAGATTGAATAAACTTAATCTTGGCGGCTGTGTTGACGGCGAAATCAATCTCGTGATAGATCAGGTTCGGAGGAGGCTGTGATGCGAAGAGACGGAAGGCGCGCGTGTCTGTCCCGGCACCGAGTGATATGATTTGTTTCTTTTGTTGGGGTTCTTGCGAGAGGAATTTAGCGACGAGGTGGTCGATCGTGGTGGTTCGGACGTATGTACCTGCGGTGGAAATGAATACCTGTAAGTCGTAGCGGAGTCGTGCGAGGCTCAAGTACCTCTGTTGATGATCGGTAACCTTCTCGTCTCTGAACCCGGCGCGACTAAGGTCTTTGCAAAGGGGTCTTCTAAGTACCCCAGTGCCACTGCACTCAGTCGGGAGAGGCTGGCGTCATTGTCGGTGCCTTGTACCACGCGGTCTTTGCTTGTTGTTCCGCGGGGACCATGACCTCCACCAGGGAGACTTCCATCGGTCCCTCTGTGTCCTCTCAATCGGCCCCGGCCACCGCCTCTACGTAAAGTGTTGAGGTTGGGAATCTGGGGAGCTGACATCGGGGAAATAAAGGAGTACTCTTTTGAAGGGGAATTACGGGCGGTGGTGGGGTTGGTTTGGAGTTTACTAAACTTGAATAATTAAGCTTTGTTCTGCCGCTATCCTGATTTATGCGGCTTTATGAACCGGTTCATGTGAGCAATACAGCACATACACCGATGACGTTATGTTTAAGGTTCTACAGAGGAAATAATATCTATATAAATTTATTGATAGCATTGAAAGGGACTCTTTCTCTATTCCTGCAAGCAAATTGAGGGAAATCCAACGCTTAAAAGAAAGTAACGTTTTATATCCCCCGTACTATACATCGATCATGTCATTATACGTAAACAAAATTGTTTCGGCACAGCGGACAAGTGCTCTGGTTACTGCTCTTGAACCATCGGAACAGACACACTGAGTGGAACGTGTTCTTGCAGGTGGCGCATCGCTTGTTCGGGGTCTGCATATCCGTCGAGATAACAGAGTAGCAGATCGCGCACTCGCTCTGTCCTTTCAAGGCGCCTTGAACGTTCTTCCGGAAGGCTAACAGGCCGTCCACAAGGTTACCGTTCGCAAACATGATCACGCCTTGGATGGTAAGAAGCCAGTTCTTCCATTTCTTCTCATCGACTAACACTCGACTCCTGCCAACCACTAAAGCCGGTTGTAACGGATAGGCGGACGGAAGGGAGATAGACAAGGCAACCGGGGGTGACTCCTCGTCAACCGGAATACTAGCAATGATCTCCGCAGTCTTAGGCGAGATCTTCACGGCCAGTGCACGCTCTTCATTCGGATCTTGCGTTGACGTCCATTCAGTAACCCCTTGCAGGGAATCCTCCACGATTAGAGGCGAAACCTGTGCTAAGTCAGATGTGTTTCACAGAACATAAGTCATTCCAAACACTTACGTATTTCTCAGTCCAGCTTTCCACCGGCCCTTTGATGCGCTTCTTAGTGTCAATCCACCAGCTTTTAGTCGCGTTGGCAAGGTACTTCAAGCACAAGAAGTAAAGATGGACAAGAAGCCATTCGACTTCCTTCTCCTGTGTTTCTGACTGGTCTAGTTCGAAAGAACGAATATCGAACTTGGACGCGTCCACCAGCTTTTGGTGGGATTTCTGAAGGAAGTCAAAGGTAAATTCCAAGAGTGGAATCAAAACATCATTATCCTTGATGCTAGAAACATAGTTCTCTTGCACAGCAAAAGACTGTTGCCGTCGTTAGCTCGAATGTAAGGTCAAAAGTTCTGAATAGACATACTGCATTAACGAAGTGGTCGAAGACCACCTTCCAGCTCAGGAGGTATGACCGTATATCCGACCACGCCTTACCATCACCATACGTGAGGGATATTAAATCCATATTTGGTGCCTCGAGGAGCAGAGACAAAAGCTCATCGGGTAGTCTAACTGCGGTCTTCGATAACGCCACATCAAACGAGATCTGCTCTTGAACACTTGGAATATACCGATGGAGAACAGTGTAGGCAGCACGTTTCACAATACGGCTCTGTGCTGTGAGAAGATGGAAGATCTTGCTCACGTCTTCGAGGTTCTCAACAGGTATATTGTTGATCAGTCGACACAAGAGGTCTACGGTGATATCGCGAGGTTGATGGAATGTAATCGAAGAGTCTGGCTCGTTAGCTCGATATGATCATCCAATGGTGACCTTACACTAACCGAATTTCTTGATTGTTGATGTCAAGTCATTGAACAACGCTGCCTTTCGGTCTGACCAAGCATCTTTCACATCATCGTTACTGTCTTCGTTGCCTACTATCGCCTTCAGACGAGCGAAGAGTCTGAATGATGCTATTAGCACTGGTAAGGCTTCATCACCAGCACTAATTTCTTGCCAAGTTGTGCTGAGGATGTCCATACAATCCTCCCAGTGTGAGCCATACATCTCATGTATGCAGGGTAGAGCAAATGACAATGTTTGCAATATCTCGGCCTTAACACTGAGAAGAATGTTCTCCGACTGCAAGCATTGTACAAGATGCTTGACCAGGAAAACGACGCGTTGGGTCGGGACAGACTCGACCACGTTTTCCGATCCTGCCACGAGTAGGTTGAGCAGCGATAGCTTCCGGAGGCCTACACTATATTAGCACATATAGAAAACGAAGGTTACTTCCTTACTAACCATCTTTTCTCTCGTCGTGGGGCTTCAAGCCCGTAGAATCTGCAATGAGTTCATTGCATAGTCGTGTTCCTGCAGGATTGGAAAGAATTGAGTCTCGTAAGACAGCCACCCAAGAGGCCGAGCGAATAGCATTTGCGGTCCGTACATCTCTGCATATTCTAACGACTTCTTCCGGTGACTTATGGTACGATGGATTCGCGCTCTCGATGATTTTCACGAAGGCTTCACCGACACGATAGTCAACGGGAGAAGTACTGGTTAGATTATCAAGTTTGCTTTCCCAGAATGTGATTATTGTGGGGGCGACGGGATCTTCTAAATCTTCTAAATGTGACCACCCCTTGACCAAATTACGACCTCCATTGACGACTGCTAAGTACTCTTCTCGTTGCTCAGGCAGTATTACTCCAGTCACGCCATTGCAATTGTCGATGCTCAGATCATCGTCAATCAGCTGCACAGACAAAGGCAGGTAATAAAACAGGGTTTCTTGCTCTTCTGCGCCAAGCTGACCCATGACATCGAACGTTGACAAAATCCTAGTTGTGAAATAGGCGAGTCGGAATGCAGACGAACAATTACTTGAATCATGAGGGATGGTCTCGTAGCGACTTCTGGGCTCGTCTGATATATGACGATCAGTTAGATGAACAGTACCCCCGAGCGGACTTGTAATAGAGGACGAAGACCGAGGAGGAAGCGCAAGGAAGGGTTCGAGAGAATCTTTCCAGCTTTGCCAGGAAGGTAGAATATCCTTCACTACTTGCTTGAGACCCTCAGGCTTAGTATTATGCAGCAATTCTCCCGCGATCTTTATTAAAGACTCGATACTGTTCACATTAGTCACATCCATCCTTCTTGGCTTCTGTTTGGTAACTTACGAAAGCGATTCCTCGTTGACGTTATTGAAACTGTGCTGGATGATCTCAATACTTGATCTAGCGCTTGCTTCACTGACAATCGACTCCTTCACTTTAGTGGTTAATGACTCCGCAATACTGGCTACCTCTTCCACTGGAGATTCCGCAAGGAAAAGTAGCTTTCCTGTCAATTTTGAGCCGTGAGGTCCAATTTGGAAGCCTCTCACTGCAATCGGAACAGATGTAACAATCTGAGTAAGTCCGTGTAAAGTATCAATAATTTTGCTTTCGTCAGACAAAGCATCAATGATTGACAAGAATATCGAGTCCGTCAGTTCGCCATGAGATGTCTGGTTTTGGAGCACCGCGACAACAATCGACCAGTGTAGGGAGCTACCTCTGCAAGCCCGGTCTAGGGCACGCGCGATCAGGGAGCCAAGGCCACTCTTATCATCTACTTCCTTGAAGTCGAGGGAGGAAAGAAGTTTCTGTACAGCGTGCGCATTTGACGACTCAGGTTCAGACTGTGCTACCTTCTCAACAACCTTCTCAAAGCTTGGACCGAACCCGTCCCATGAACGACAAGACAAGATGGTGGAGATCAAACGATCGGCGGACGGTGAGAATAGAAGCTCTGGTGTATCCTCTCGAACGAACCTCAATAGCTCCTGTGAACGTTGTGCAATCTGTGCGACGTTTTGAACCATCCCCTCAACGACAGCAGCAGCTCCATACGGCTTGCCATTTCGGGACCGCAGCACCTCTAAGCAGTTTCTAAGCAAGGTTAGGTTTGTGTCCTCGAATGGCTTCAATAGCAGGGCTTCACGGTCCGTATCAGCCACACGTGACAGCACCAAGGCTTCCAGAGCAAGGAGACGTTCAGCTTGAGCACACACTGCATCTTGCGATGACTTGAAGTCTTTCGATTGCTCTGGAGATGATAGCCTTACAGCTTCAAGCACGCTATCCGACAGCTCCGTCCACAATTTATGTAATTCACTCCCGTGGCAATGCGTAGCCAACACATCAAGATAGTCGGCGCAGAGTGCTTGAGCAGACTGGGCAGGCAGCTCCCATTGAGAGCCGTCATGCTCAGGTTTGATATACTGTACTAACAGCGGTGAAAGCCTTCCGTGCAGGAAATTTGCATGGTCGTCTTGAGGCAGCTTTTTCGTGAGCCATATTCCAGTGTCGATATAAGCTTTCCAACCAACAGCTTGATTCTGTCGAGGCTCTTCCCTTGAGTTCAATCCCTCTTGGAAGGATATCGTGAGCATTGTAGCACTCGATATCCCGATGGTACCATCGTTTGTGGATTTTGAATCAACCTTGACAAGTGCCTGCATTGGGATAATTTGCAGCAATTCCGATAGATTTGTCCAAAAGGAGGCCGGGCCACCCTCCGAACCTTTCTGGATATACTGAGTCAATCTCTTAGAGGAAGAAGACTTCCCCGTATAGTCGTCCGTCCATAATTGAGGCCTTGCAGACGTCACCTGCAATAGCAGATCAGATAGGTCCGACGAAGACCCTAGCTGAGATATATGCAAGGATTTGCCGATTATGGCAGCACTGATGAGCTTCCAGTCAAGCTGTTCTGGCTCTTTAGAGGCAGCAGATCGAATGAGGGTGTAGATTGATCTGCGGACAAAAGGATCATCGTGGTAGCATAATGACCATAGTGACTTGCTCGCCAGAAGCGTTCCAATCGTGGCGGCATTCTTTTCAAGCTCTTCGCGCGTCGAATTTCCTGCATTGACACTTGCTTAGTTTACTTACAGGGAATAATGGAGAATGTATTAAGCGTACCTAGAATCCGATTGAATAACAAAACCGCAGTTCCTACCACGCGCGCATACTTCGCTTCTGCATCATCAGGCTTGACAGTCCTCTCATCACTCAGGGTTTGGGGTGTCTGTTGAAGGACAACATCATCTACAAAATCAAGGATAGCGCTTTGGTAAATCTTCCACACGCCACTTCTCTTCTCCTCAGTCGAGAAGACGCGTGTGAATGACTCTAACGCAGACCGATGGACCATCCGATCATTATCATAAATTCCTGCAAGCCATGCCCCAATTACTTTCGGCAAAAAGCGGGCAATACGCTTCCCCACCAGCGAAGCGATAGTCCCCTGTACAGAGTGAGATGTTTGTCTCACTCTACGAGAAATATCAATTGATGCCCTGGGATAAATTTTAATCTGTTAAAGAGCAAAATCTAATCAACATATGGTCCCATTCCATATAATGCAAGTGCAGACATACCCAGGCCTCCAAAAACCCGTCATCAAGAGTCTCACTGCGGCTCTCTACAGTAGAGACGTAGTCCTTCAAATCATCTAGTGCCTTTGTTCTCGTGACTTCATCTTTTTTCAAAAAGTTCTTGAAAGCAATGGTTAATTGCGCTTCAAATACCTGGGAAAGGTCTGGTGGCTCAGCCACATAAGTAAGAGACGACGGTTCCCTTCCATGTCCAGAGAAAGAGCTTGAGAATCCACCAAATGATCCGAATGCGCTAGCTGCAGCACGGCTGCTTGATGCCTGAGACTTGAACCTTTTACTCATAGTAATGTGGGGTAAGCGGGATATGAGTTTGATCGAATGAGTGAATGAAAAAAATAATGAAAAAAGATAAAAGAAAGGGAAGAGGTAAGGGAGTGCAAAGCCTGTGGCACTCGGTTACAAAGACGTGACTATCCAACCTGAGATATTATTTCACCTTTCCCTTTTTCGGGAGAGTAAGTCTCAATATCAACTTCTCGAAGCGGCGTCATAATCGGCGTCCGTATCGGGCGAATCACGTGCGCAGGTGTCATCATCTCCCCGATAAGGAAAAGTTCGTCGCGAGTCTGGCCGCGGCCTTTAACTCCGTCAGAGGTGAAGCTTGTTCGAGAGCTTCAATCCTCCTCTGCAGCCCAAAGACTTGGAGCACATCGCTCGACCGTCACAATGAAATTCTTCATTGAGTATGTACATCTACCTCAAGATCTACTCATTCAAAGCTAACCGTCAACTTCCGTTTTGCAGTGACCTTCCCATCCTATTCCCTTATCCTCGTATATATCCCGAACAATATGCTTACATGTGCGATCTCAAGAAGACCCTCGACGCCGGGGGTCACTGTGTCCTGGAAATGCCTTCAGGCACCGGCAAGACAGTTTCCTTGTTATCGTTGATTGTCGCCTACCAGCTCCATTACCCAGAACACAGAAAACTCATCTACTGTTCTCGAACCATGTCCGAAATTGAGAAGGCTTTGGCAGAGTTAAAGGCGCTGATGAATTTTCGCGCTCAGCAGCTTGGGTACACCGAGGACTTTCGGGCTTTGGGACTTACCAGTCGAAAGAACTTGTGCTTGCATCCTTCTGTGAAAAGAGAGAAAAGCGGTACAGTCGTCGATGCAAGGTGCAGGAGCTTAACCGCGGGTTTCGTCAAGGAAAAAAAAGAGAGAGGCGAAGATGTTGAGCTCTGCGTATATCATGAGGTATGTGATTGTGAAGGTCCATTATAGTCGACTTAGTTTTGTGACACCATATAGAATCTAGATCTCCTCGAACCTCACAACCTTGTTCCTCCCGGTGTATTCACCCTTGACGGGCTAATTAAGTACGGTGAAGAACACAAGCAATGTCCCTATTTTTCAGCACGGCGGATGATGCCCTTTTGCAACGTTATAATTTATTCTTATCACTATCTCCTTGACCCCAAAATCGCAGAGCGAGTATCCCGGGAGCTTTCGAATGACTGTATTGTGGTTTTCGATGAGGCGCATAACATCGACAACGTCTGTATCGAGTCACTTAGTATCGACATAACAGAAGATTCGCTACGGAAAGCCACGAGGGGAGCGAACAACTTAGAACGGAAGATCAATGAGATGAAAAGTTCGGATGCAGAGAAGCTTCAAAATGAGTACAGCAAGCTCGTCGAGGGACTGCGAGAGGCAGAGCAAGCTAGGGAAGAAGATCAATTCATTTCGAACCCCGTCCTTCCGGACGATCTTCTCAAGGAAGCTGTACCAGGTAACATACGCCGAGCGGAGCACTTCATCACCTTTCTTAAGAGATTTATCGAATACCTTAAGACTCGAATGAAAGTCACTCATACCATATCCGAGACACCTCCATCATTCTTAACGCACGTCAAAGATTTAACCTATATTGAGCGAAAACCTTTGCGGTTTTGCGCCGAACGGCTAACGTCACTCGTGCGGACACTGGAGCTTATCAACATAGAAGACTATCAACCACTGCAGGAAGTGGCAACGTTTGCGACTCTAGTCTCAACATATGAAAAAGGATTTCTTCTGATCCTGGAGCCTTTCGAATCCGAGGCGGCGACAGTCCCGAATCCAGTATTGCATTTTACCTGCCTTGACGCCGCTATTGCCATCAAGCCCGTCTTCGATCGGTTTAGTTCAGTCATCATCACTTCGGGAACTTTGTCGCCTCTTGAAATGTACCCCAAAATGCTCGGATTTACAACTGTCATGCAGGAGTCATACAGTATGACACTCGCACGACGGTCTTTCCTGCCAATGGTCGTTACCCGTGGCTCAGACCAAGCACAAATCTCCTCCTCTTTCCAAATTCGCAACGACCCGGGTGTCGTGCGTAATTATGGAAACCTCATCTTAGAGTTCTCGCGAATCACACCGGACGGGGTCGTCGTCTTTTTCCCCTCGTACTTGTACATGGAGTCCATCATTAGCATGTGGCAGGGTATGGGCATCTTGGATTCCATATGGAACTACAAGTTAATACTCGTCGAAACTCCTGACGCACAGGAATCTTCTCTAGCGTTGGAGACGTATAGAACTGCCTGTTGTAATGGTCGAGGGGCCATTTTGTTTTGTGTCGCTCGAGGAAAGGTCTCGGAAGGTATTGATTTTGATCATCACTATGGACGTGCTGTGATATGCATTGGTGTCCCGTTTCAGTATACCGAATCTCGCATATTAAAAGCACGCCTTGAGTTCCTTCGAGAGAACTACCGCATTCGGGAGAACGATTTTCTATCCTTCGACGCTATGAGGCATGCTGCACAATGTCTCGGTCGTGTCCTTCGTGGCAAGGATGACTACGGGGTCATGGTTCTCGCTGATCGGCGATTCCAGAAGAAACGGACCCAACTTCCCAAGTGGATCAACCAGGCCATGCTTGAAAGTGAGACAAATCTCAGTACCGATATGTCTGTGGCTACCGCGAAGAACTTCTTGCGCACCATGGCTCAGCCTTTTAAAGCCAAGGACCAGGAAGGTATCTCGACCTGGAGCTTGGCAGATCTGGAGCGACATCGAGAAAAGCAGATGCTGGAGGAAGATAGAGCACGACGAGAAGCACTAGCAAATGGACATGGCGCATATAATGCTGCCAATGGCGCTGTCGCCGCTGAGGATGAATTTGATGATGACATTGACGACGACCTCATGATGTTGGATGCGCAGTGAAAACCAGCACGAGCAATACTGTTTGCTTCCACTTTCTGGATATAGCCATCTACGCCGATATACCGAGATATTGCAGCCTGGTATGATTTCTGGTACACCAAGTTCTAGCCAGACCAAACTAAGACAGCTCAATATTTCGAGGTGAGAACGATCTAGATCAACACATACCCCCCGCGGAAGGCAGGATAGACGACTGGTTAAGCGACCCAGCCTTGAGATCGCTCATACGTACTATACGATAATTTATCCTATCTATGGTGTTTTAGGATACGCACATTCTTCGGGTGTTCTTTCTCTACTTTCCCGAGCTTCGTGTTCAATGATGTTAATCATTTGGATAGAAGACCGATCTTCAGGTGGATACCCCTGATCTACTCGATATTCTTATCCTCCCGACTCTCTAAACCTCAGTACCGCATATGGAGAGGGCCGGCAGTTGACGAGCCTCAAGGTCACGGTTTCTGTTGATTTCAAGGACCTGGCATCAGAATTAACTTCGCTGTATGGGAGTCTGGACCGATATCCTGTAGTAGGAAGTATGGTTCCCTTCAGTGAAATTATTTAGTGGCTAGAAAACCATAGTTTAATATGTTAACACGGCCCTTTTTTGACTCCAATCGCCAAATCTCCATAATTCTCTTATATATTGGCAGTACAAGACTGATATACTACCCGTGTACTACTCTTTACACATAACCGACCATACTAGCCATCTTTGTCTCAAATCTGTTAGTTTGGCATAAAAATGATAGTACTGAGGGCGATACCTTGACCTTCAATTTCCAGTCACACTCTTGATGACTGTCATTTCGCTCTAGCCTCTCTTGCTATTCCCTTCCCCGGTCATTTCTCACCAAATTTCAATGACAGATCAGGCCAAAGAACCCCATAAATCCGCATCGTACACAAACAAACACTATAGCAACCGTGCTGCTTCAACCACAAACGAGAAAGCAATCACTATGCAAACCTCTCAATCCACAGCGCTCTCTCGAAAATATGCCCGACTAACAGCGCGACTAGATAAAAAAGAGTCTATCAAACCCTCTTAGCTTACCTCGCTCCCACAGAAGGCAATCACATCCAGGCCCCAGATCTCCAAGATCCAGTCGACAAGAAAAAGCCGAAAGAGACGAGGAAATATTTTCCGGCCCTGGCACAGACTCTAAACAAAGAGGTGGAACTGAGAGATCTCTATGGACCAGAGGACTTTCGTGACATCTCTTGTTGAATATTTGTATGCTAGCCTGACTCTGTTTTTAGCAACGTTCGCAAGATTGGACTTTTCAAGTACATTCTATCATATCTAAGATAGTTTCAAGATCTGGAACTATGGAGCACACGAGTACATAACAGATGCAACTGCTTCATTTAGAGAGAGGTTCGGTTAAATACACTTACACAAGTGAGATTCTGCTGGTTTTCGCATCTTTCCAGAAACCCAAGCCCCATATACCGTCACCACCTCCAAACCTGCAAACTACCAGTCCAACACGAATATAGATATCACAGGTCATCGTCATTCGGCTTGACAGCAAGCGCTACATGGCTGTCCCTCACTGTATACCTCAGTAGAATGCACTTGACAGAATCTCCCTCTTCAAGCCACTTCCATGTTGATATCGACCAGGCTTTCCTAGCATCGTTTCGGGGAAGGACCACGTCAGTGAAGAACCAAGCCTCTTCTGTGAAAGTCGTACCGGGATTTTGCATTTGGATTAAGTATAAGGGGTCATTGTCCTCATGAAGGGGGGTCGTGAACGCTGCATCGGCCACCTTTCCCTCCAATGTGAGACGCCATATATTGGGTGAAGATGGAGGGTAAAGAATGCCTGACCTAAGGTCTGGCTTTATTGGCACATCATGGAGATCGCTTATCATGAAAGTACTATCGCCAGAGGCCCCATACTGAAGATCCACCGGATAGTTGGTGGATATCCGAGACTATGAGGGACCCAAAACGAGCTCGTTGTTCTCGTCGGGGAATTGTTAAGTTTTTTACAATCCATGCTAATTGCCTGTCGAAATATTTCTCCCATATTCCAAAGAGATATCGTCCGAGATTCTCATTTCAGGATCCCGAAATTACCCAGCAAGACCATCAAATGCAGCCAGTTTATCTTAAGGGTAAGGTCAGTGATTTCTCGCTGTACTCACCTACCAGCGATTCCTAACCGTTAAGGACGGCTCCTTATCCATCCTGTTCCACACTCACACCACGAGTTTTGTTTGCACTTCCAGATCATCTCCTGTTCTGTTAGTTCATTGAGTGGTGAGCCAGAGCCTCCCGGACATGAACAGGGTAGGGTATCTATGCTTTTTGAACATGCCTGTTTGGGAAGTGGTAGAGCGTGTGGCAGAGATGACCAAGTGAGCGCCCTAGTAATACTTTGCCATCTTGGTTGCCTCGTGATTCCAGTCTTCGGGTGCTGTTCTGGACAATGCACAGCGCGTCGATCAAGATATAGCTTGAGATTAGCGCTCATGTCGGTACCAATCCTTGAGTTCTCATGAGATTGAACTCCAAGGTAGAGGGCAGAAAAGATACTTTTGTCAAAGCATTCGGGCTTGTTCTGTCACATCACATTGCCTTGATTCGTGGTCAGCCTTGATTGGGCACAAGTCAGTTGTAATTGTGCATTAGCTTCCGAGCAACAGCACATAAGCTCGTTTCTCTTTTTGAAACTTTTCCACCTTATAAGCTAAAAATACCGAAGTTGAAGTCAAACTTCGACAACTCAGACATGCATAATCTAACAAGAGTGCCTTTCCGAATGGCGAACGCACGGCAACCTAGCATACATCGCTTCTACATCATTATCCTTCATCATGCCTAAGACGCACCTTCTCTTTAAAATGAGGACATTACAGAAGCTCTATGAACAGCTTGGTGTAAAATTATTCGGCCGAACTATAAATGCCACAGAGCGCTGGCAGCATTGACTGGAGACACTTTGATGCTTCGGCTCATCGGTGTGCGAAGGTAACCCGGCTAGCGCTTCGGGTCGAGGCCGATGACAAGGGCATGAAAGATTAATTAACGGGCGAATGGTTGGTTGAATATGTGCTCTACAATGTTCGGGGCTGAATGACTGAATGACTAGGGTGAAGTGATATTTCAGGCAGTACCGAATGGAATTATCTAGACAAGGCTTCTATTGATAGATAAGTGCTCTGGAACAAAATCAAAGACTTTTCTTAATTCGCTGAGATAGAACTCCAGAAGTCATTGAACACGTCGACAAGGATAAATGCATAATAAATACACGTCCAAATTCACTCATATACAGCGAGAGACAATAGGAGATGCCATACATCATATTATGCCACTGGGGCAAGGACATCAAAAGCACCGGTACCAACTGTACCAACCCGACCGACAACAATCCTGCTACTCGGGTTCTGCAGGTTATCGAAATCCCTCTCAATGACAGCATCCCGGAGAAATCCGACAGTCGTCTCGAAACTCATCTTAGCCAAAGGCGATGAGCTATCCTTAACGAGACCGTTGCGGTTAAAGGGACGGAAGCCACCAGATTGAGTCATGACATCACCAATCAAGTTCAGGTGGCGGTTGTCAACGGAGATACTGTGACCCTCGAAGACATCAGACATTTCACGAATGATAGATGCGCGAGCAGCTTCGACACCGTACAAGTTAAGCATGTGGTGAATTGAGTTGGTGTAGAGGGAATGAGGCTTGATGATGTCTTGATAGTCCCGCATGGCGAGGAGGTTGACACCCTCGGTGATGACATGAGCAGCTTCACCCTTGATAGGGTCTGCTTCCACGTATGCGCAGTTGCCGAGACCAGGGATGGACTGGATGACGGCACTGTGGGCGGCTGCTTCGACCAAAGGCAGAACAAGAAGTTTGGGAGTTGAGATGTCATACTGCAATTGAACAGTGCACGAGATACCCTTGCTCGGGTTGAACTTGAACTGGGTAACTTCGCCGAATTTACCCTTGATATCCTCCTCACGCAGCTTGTTGTCTTTGGCTTCATCGTCTGAATCGTCATCGGAGGAATCATCCATTTCAACATCCCGCGTTTGGTTCTCGCCATTATCTTCCTCATTTTCATCTTCATCATCTTGCTCCTGAACCATTTCAACTTCTTCCTCTTCGGGAGCCTCGTAAGATACTTGGTTAGAACGATTGTTGACCCCACTGGCGCGTTTGGCATCGTCCTGGTCCTCTTCACCGTCGTCACCGAGCTCGTCCTCGGCATCAGTATTGCGAGGAGCTTCTTGGACGGTACCAACGGACACACCGATCTCCGGCTGGGCGGTTGAGTAACTCTTCAGTTTCTTTTCATCCTCTCGTCTCTTCAGTTCAGCTCTGGTGAGCTTCACGAGCCTCGGGATAAATTTGTTTTGCAGGGCGTTCTGCACATCCTTCGTCCTGATTGCATACTCTGCAGTGTATTCCTCAGGCGGGAAAAAGGTGATTTCAATATCGTAGACCTTAGCCTTCGTAGCGCCCGAGGTGATTCTCTCCCTGATTTGAACCTTATCGGTAACCTCTGCAATGCTGAGCTTGCTGATAGCCTTGGCGAACTTTTCGGAATGCTCCTTGGACAGTTCTTCGTTCAGAATCAATGTCATCGTAGGCGTCATGATATGAGCACTGGCCGTCATCACAATTTCACGCAAACGGGGGATACCCAGCGTCACGTTCTTCGCGGAGTGACCAGCCAAGTGGAAGGTGTTCAATGTCATCTGAGTCGATGGTTCACCAATAGACTGACCGGCAACAATACCAACAGCTTCTCCAGGATCGACCACCGATTTCAAGTACTTCATATTCATCATGTTACCGAATGACTTCTTGGTGAGTATACCATCGATACCCTTCTTCTTGTCCTTCAAAAGACTGTCCGGGTTTGCGTCCTCGTACTATGGATAATTAGTATGGGGCTCGTAAAGAAAGAATACTCATTTAGATAGGCCGAAGCGTCTCCTTACCTTTTTAACTGCTTGAGCAAACTTCTCGGAGGTGCTACCCAAGTTACCTCCAGGATGATAAAGAGCCAGCACAGGGTCCATAGCATCCACGTTTCCTGTCTTGCGCACCTTCTTCATGGCATCTTTGTGCCATTCGCCGACCTCTTCGTTCTCAAGGGTGTGGAAGTCGCTCGAGTTGACTTGAGATATAATAGACTTATAATTAGATGCCAAGAAATCGAAGTCCTTAAGATGAACTTGTTTTGTTATATCGAGACCATCCTCGCCGTACAAGAATTGGACGATAGATCCGTCGGAGGCTTCACGGACCGAAGTATCATATTCGGCCCTCAAGCCCTCCATGCCCTTGATCAAACAACGCTGCAAGTAACCAGATCTGGAGGTCTTAACAGCAGTATCAATAAGACCTTCACGACCAGCCATGGCGTGGAAGTAGTACTCCTGGGGTTTGATACCAGTCAAGAAACGGCCACAGACATAACCACCAGCCATAGGATGCGTGTCGTAGGCTCGGAAAGACGGCAACGTCTTACCGCTTATCATTACAGGTACACGTCGACCTTCCAAAACCTGCTGACCCAGGTTACAAGAAATCAGGTTAGCGTTCACGCTTGAACCCTTGGCTCCAGAGATTGTCATCGACTGCATTTGATTCCACGGGAAAGGCTTCACTAAGCCCCCCGGCAGACAGGCCTTGGTAATCTCGCTAGAAAGGTTCGCCGTCCGGGCGTTAGACACACTGTCCAGGCCGCCTTGTTTTTCATCATCACGGAGAACATCTTCCAAGCGACGTCGTAATTCGGCGTCCTCGTCAGGCACAGTCGCTTGATCAAGAGTTACATACTTCAGCGCAACCTGACGACCAATATCAGCGGCATGGCTAAGCTTTTCTTTGCGAACGCGATCACCCTCCTTGGTCAAGCGAAGATCATCGATACCACAAGTGAAAGCACGCATATTCAGGAATCTGGTCAGGAGCCGGCCAAGGATACCGATTAGCCTTCCGGCGATGGTGTGTCCATATATTTCGTGGATAGAATCGATGAGACCACCGGCAGTAGGGCCGATCTGTTTCTTGTCGAGAATACCGCACAGCAACTCTCCATCTTTGAAGATGACAGTTCCTTCTTCATTGCCTTCGCCCCATCGGTCTCCAGGTGTCGAAGACTTGCTCTTCATGTTGAGACCGGCTCTGTTTGGAGGCATGATGTTCTTGAGAATGGTTGTAATGACCTGCTTTCCGGTCCAGAGACGTTTGGGGCGGATCATTACCGGGGGTACGACCTGGATCCGCTCCGTAATAGTATGGGAATTCTCTGGCCTCAAGCAACTGTAAAGCAGCTCATGGTAGTCCTCCTCCTCGAAGAAGCTATCGCGGCATGTAAACCATGTTGCCATCGAAATGTGATCCTGAATCAAACCTCTCAGGGGTTTACCGGACGTCGCAACAAGGTACTGGTGGTCTGCATCTGCGAGCATCATAGCTTCAGAACGGGCAAGCTCGTTCTGGGGGAAATGCATGTTCATCTCATCACCATCGAAGTCGGCGTTGTACGTGTTACAGTTAGCGTAGTGCATTCGAATGACTCGTTCGTTGGCGAGTACACGAGCCTTATGGCCCATGATAGACGGCTTGTGGAGCGTAGGCTGGCGGTTCATCAGAACAACATCTCCGGTGGTAAGATGACGATACACCTTCTTGTTGCGCGATCCCTTCATTCGCCAGTTCGAAGGTGCGAGCAGCTGGTTGGCTAAAGCTGTCCGCTCGTCAAGGCTCTTGAATTTAAGATTAGTAACCTGGCCAAGCTCGTTTTCGATCGCAGCGGCACCCGGGTACTTGTCTGGGCCATTAATGACGGCTTGCTTCATTTCCCAGAAGTTGTGGTTTGTTACAGGCTCTGGATACGTCAGTTTCTTTGCGAACACAAGCGGAACACCAATTTCATTGGTTTCGATGTTAGGGTCAGGTGAAATGACACTTCGGGCAGCAAAGTTGACACGTTTACCCATCATGTTCTTTCTGAACAGGCCCTCTTTCTTTTCGAGGATCTGCTTGATACCGTTCGGGGCGCTGGCTGCCGCTGCGCCAGACAGTCCGCTCCTCTCACTGTCAATCAAACCGTTCACAGTATCCTGGAGCTGTACAATGGCGTGCAGGAGGTCTCGGTAGTCTCGCACCCGCGTGGCAGAGTCAGAACCTGCGTTCTGCCTTTCTTTGCTAATTTGATTGATGATGTCACAGTTCTTCAAAATATGCGTAAACGGCGTATTCTGCTGTGCTTCAACAATTGCACCGGCTCCCTGAGCAGCGATAGGGCGATATTTATTCGGTGGCACCATGATATTCTTGAGGAAGAACATGTCTCCGCTAACGCGAGACTCTTTCTTCGACATTGGGCGAGAGGTGTAGACCAAACTCAAGATCTCGCCTTCCTTTTCAAACAGCAAAGTAATTGCTGCGTGGACTTCTGGTGAAGGCATGAATTGCCCGCTATCACTAGTTTGCTTCTTGCTGTCCACCTGCGCCAAGATGGCATTGCCCCGAGCAACTTCTTCCTCAGCTCCGTGAGTCTCTGATGTGGTGCTGGCATTATCGTTCGCAAGTGCCTCCTTCTCTTTGTGGTTGAATTTCTTGGTCTCTTGGAGGAGGACCAAAGAGTTGGACGCGTTATAGCCAGCCTGCTGCATAGCAAGCTTAGCCTTTTCAGACAGAGGCTTCCGGAAAACCTTCGAATACCGATCCCTTCGGTAACCTGGCGAAACTCTTTTGCTCTACGTTAATAACTGTGCGATAGCAGAACAGCGGGAAGGACATCGCAACATACCCCGAGCAGTTTGCACACTTCTTAATGCTGACAATATCCTTGAAGAATTCTCTGACCACAGCCCGTCTCTGTTCCGCAGCTATCGGGTTCTTAGCCCCAGCCATCAGTCCTTTCAGCTTGCCCGCTGCCTGCGCTTCGCGAATACTTTTCTTGACAAATCCATTTCTGCGCTTCACAAGATCGTTTTCGTCTTCGTCTTCACTTTCGGAGTCATCGGCATCCTTCGCTGATTTCTTTTTGTCCTTTTTCAATCCAATCGACTCTAGAACCGCAACTTCGTCGACCAGTCCGTACTGCAAAAGGCGCAATTTGCAAGTGTAGGCATTGACTTGGGTCCGAGACATCTGAAGACGGTGGCAGTACACACATTGCGCCCTAAGGAGACGGTACATTTGATCGAAGTGCGTGACATTGTACACATGAACCGGTAGCTCAATGTGTCCGGGATGGCCAGTACATGACCATGAGTTCATGCGACATGTTGTACAGCTAGATATAGTCAATTTTACCCCATAGAAGAACCACTGAGAAAATCGATGCAAAACACCCAACAGTGAAGATCATGACAAAATCAACCGAGGACAGAGACTTACACATGGTCACCCCATGCTCCCATAGCCGGATCGTACAAGCCACCAGGAACAGGGTTGTTAAAGGAATCCAAAGTCGGAGTATTATGGATTCGCTTTACGGAGGTGGCTTTGACATCTTCACTATTGTAGACTGTAAAGTCAATTCCCGCGATAGAGGACGCCACGGGACGTGCGAAGTTCGCCATGATTCCCTGTAGCTCCGTAGCGACAGAAGAAGCTGGCTGAGCGACTGCCTGTGGCCTTTTTGGCTGCTGGTCTGGAGAAGCAAAAGCGGGTTCGTTCGGTCTTCTTGCGAAAGAAAAAGTTGACCCATCTTTTTTTCTGCCGTCCAACACCGCTTGGGTCCACGTTGAGATCGCCCAGTGATCCCCGTTGGCTTCCTTACCCGCACTCTTTTCCACTCAAGTCTAAACATCCATTTTTACGACAACCGCATAGTCATTCTGTGCCTTAGTGGATGAGTGAAGTATTTGCTCTGTACCTCGAACAATTGCAGACGTATCAGGCAAGATGCTGAAGCGACCTCACCCGGAGGACGAAGACAACAACGCGCAGAAAAGAACTCGTTCCAACGATGGCTCGCCATTACCCGCTCAAGGGGCCCCGGCCTCTGGCAAAGTCGACATTGAGAAAATGGTAGCTGAGGCGAGAGCGAAAGCCGAAGCTGTACGCGCCAGACTCCAAGCCGCAAGAGGAGGATCTACGCCTTCAGGTCCAAGCCACAGTCCTACACCTCCAACCCCAAGTTCTGCAATGTCAAAGTTGGAGCAGATGAAAGCTAGGGTGGCGGCTGCTACCGGAAGAGCCAATACAGCAGCACAACAACGACCGGTCGTACCCTCGCCGACGCCTCAGCCTCCCCCATTCGAAGAAGACGAGAGCTCCGTAAAGGGTCGAGGCGGTTTGGATATCGGTCTTCATCCGGCATTACTTTCGGACACTGTTGAATTCCGCGGTGGTAAAGGACGGCAGTCTGTGCAATCGAGAAACCATCGCACAGAATCTCCGGCTACTGGTGGAAGGAAAGATCGAGCCGGGCTCGATCTTTCCGGGCCTTCTTTGGAAGAAATCAGAAGCAATCCTTATTTCGATCCGAGTCTTGGTCCGAAAGCCACCCTTGCCAAGCCACGGCAATCGCGACAGCTCATTTTCAATCAAAAGGGGAAATACATACAGCAGGGCGCTGCTCTGCGTCGACAGGCTCAGTTGGAGGCTATGAAGAAACGCATTGCCGAGAGAGCGCGACAGGCTGGTATAGATGAGGATTTGGATGTCGAAAAGGCCTTTCTTGTTCCCGCCCCACCGGCGATTGAGTGGTGGGATGAGGGTCTGGTGGATGGAAAGGATTACTCTGCTATCGAAGACGAGCAGAATCTTAAGATTGATCGGCCTGACTCTATAGTAACCCTCTACGTTCAACACCCAGTCCTTCTCGACCCTCCACAGGATAAGCATATGCCACAGCAGAAACCCATGTATTTGACACCCAAGGAACAGGCCAAGATTCGTCGACAGCGGCGGATGGCTGATCTAAAAGAACAACAGGCAAAGATCCGACTAGGTCTTGAGCCAGCTCCTCCGCCAAAAGTCAAGAAGTCAAACCTTATGCGAGTGTTGGGTGAACAGGCAGTCAAGGATCCTACGGCTGTTGAAGCACGCGTCACGCGGGAGATCGCAGAACGGCGCACTACGCATGAAGTAGTCAATGAAGAGCGGAAACTGACAAAGGAAGAACGTCGAGAAAAGCTTGCCAGGCAACAAGAGCAAGATGCCGAAAAAGGAATTCTCATGTCTGTGTACCGCATCGACAGTCTTGCAAACGGACGCAATCGTTTCAAAATCAGCAAAAATGCCGAACAGAATGCCCTTACAGGGATTTGCGTCATGCATCCCAAATTCAATCTTGTGATTGTTGAGGGAGGTTCCCACTCTATCAACAACTACAGAAAGCTCATGATGAACCGGATCGACTGGACAGAAAATGCTGGTCCGAACTCTGTGCGAGAAGGGAATCGCGAAGCTCAGATGTCTTGGTTAGCCGCTGAAGATGAAAAAACTGGGGGTTTGAAGGATCTAAGCTCCAACACCTGCAACCTCATATGGGAAGGCCAGGTTAAAGCTCGAGCTTTCCGGAAATGGTTGGGAGCACGAATCTGTGAAACAGATTCCCAGGCGAAGGATACTCTAGCCCGGGCAAAGCTAGAGAATTTCTGGGCCCTGGGGAAAAGTGCAAAGCAGAACGAGCCATGGTCATGACCACATATGGTATACCTTTATTCTTCTCTATTCACGAATCTTCCCCAAAAGGCAAGGTTTGCCATCTCTATATAGTAAATACACTTCATAGGCCACGTTTGCGCCATGTATAATACGCAATTATGTTTCATTGAGCATATCAAACAATTGATATGCGTCTTCGCCATATATTTACTCCATAATCAAATCGATAAGTAATTCAACGTAAACTTTTTTGAGCCAATCCTGGATAGATGCCTAACTCCCCAATAATGCAAACCAATGTATCCCAATATATCAGTTTTACCCAAAACCAGAAAAAGCAAGGAAGCCCTAATCATATCAATGTGGTATCACAGGCTCATGAGCGAGGTGGTCCTTGATTTGCATTGCTCAATTGCCGCAGCAGGTCTAATTGTGCTTTGACTTGATCGAAATTCATCGTTGCGGCTTGCGTCGGCTGCTGCCCAGGAGTCTGCTGTTGTTGCTGATACTGCTGCTGCTGTTGCAGGGCAGCTAGAAACAGTGGGTTGATTTGCATGTTGGGGGGAATCTGGTAAGCGTTAGGTTGAGGATATGCCTGCTGGAATGGCATCTGGAAATTGAACGCTGTAGGAACAGCGCCTTGAGCAAACTGTTGTTGTGGTGGTTGCTGTGGCTGTTGTTGTTGTTGTTGTTGCTGCTGCTGCTGCTGCTGCGGGAAAGGTGCATATGAAGGGAATGGTTGTGGCATTCCGTAAACATTAGGTTGGGTTTGCTGGTACGCGTGTTGGTTGTAGTTGGTAGGTTGAGGTTGAGTGTCCGGTCTTTGCTGCTGATATGGCTGGCGGTCATAATGTTGAGCATCTCTCGGTCCGCCTCCACGGCCACGGCCTCCTCGACCGCGATCAGAACCCCGGCCTCGACCCCTACCACCACGGAAACCACCTCCTTTAGCAGAGGGTCCGTCGTTCTCGACAGGTGCCTCTTGCCGGCCCATCATCTCGTGCAGGTTCTTCGGACGGGCAAGGGGAGTGTACCCATCTTCACCCGCGTTATCGTCATAGTTGAGTTCAGTTTGACTGAGCTTCGAAGGACCTGGAGGACCCTTCTTAGCTCTTGTACCACTGCCTTCATTCCTAGAATCCTTTCTCTCCTGTCGCTTCTGCTTCAATTTCCGCTTGTACTCGGCCTCTGCTTCATCGTCGGAAAACTCGATCTCATCCTCAGCAATTTCCTCATCGTGGAAATTCGAAGCGTCGCTACCTTTCATTCCCTTGAGAGGCTGGGTAAATACGAAAGTGGAATGTTGCTCAACGTAGTATATCTCCTTTCCCTTGGAAAGGCCACGTTCTTCGACAGCCGCCGCACTGGGGTAACGGACAGCATACAACGGGTTCTCCACCCTTCCCAATGTCTCGGCAACCACACCAGCGATACTTCTATCTTCGAGACACAGTAATGAGCCTGATTCAAGCACCTGGTACTCTCCGGAGGTGTTTGCGACAATGAGAATAGTATTCTCGACAATCGCCTCTACATACCCCAGAAGCACGATCTTCATTTCGGGGGTCACTGTGACATCTGGAATGGGAGGGGCCTCATCCAGAATTTCATTTGCCGTTCTGATGTGACCACCTGATTTTCCTTTTCCTTCTCCTTCGTCGTCGGAACCGAGTTCTGCCTGCATCAAAATCCGCGCCTGTTCTTCGGGACTGAGGATTGGGTAATCTTCGTCATCATCATCACTATCGGACGAATCGGTCGAAGTATCGTCAGAGGATGACTCGTACGGGGAAGAATCAATCTCCCATTCCGGATGCTCCTCCTCGTCATCCTGTTCGGCCTGATCATGGTCCGTAGCGTCTGTGGCAGGCACATCTCCAGCTCCGTTTGTGTCACCATTGCTGTAGGTGTTACCTACCTGAGCCTGGATTGTAGCTTCGATTGGGTTATGCTGCTCGGCATTTTCCATCTCGGGCTGTTTAGTTTTCTCGGAAGTAGGCTCTGATTTTGTAGGCTCTGTTACAGTGTCCACTTTATCCTGCGTATTCGCGCGCATTCCATCTTCATTGGTTGGATTAGGGGACGGGCTTGGTTCGCTCTTGAGGTCCTTGAGACTGTCATTGACAAGGTTTAACCCGGGGATCAGTGTCGATGGATGAGACGTCGCGGCCGGTTCGCTGGACAAACTTGGTACAGCACCCTCTTTGTTCTCGCTGTTATCCACGGGCGTACGGGCGACCCATGGGGTGTTGTAGAAATCACTTCCATCGTCTGCGGGCGTCATGGCAATGGGTGGCGTATCATTCATGCAAGTTCGTTTCACACGAGGGCCCTCGTTAATACCCTCTTGAGGATGTTGAAGTTGAATCGGAGGCTGTTTATCACTCATTCTGTAATCTCGGAAGCCTTGAGAAATCTCTATCTCGAAGGCAGGAGATTAAAGTGATATTTTCTCAGGTTTAGTTCAATAGTTAGTTGCTGGCGAACCCAATGCGGCGGGAACTATTTTTTTTTTTTTTTTAGAAGTGCCACAATTGCTGTTGCGGTTACCGGACAAGCTTTCTTATCGATAACATGTTCCAATTGAGCTCCTTTCGATGATCGAACGATGGCTTAGAATACAACAACCACTCTTATATGCTAGCAAGATGGCATCTACATTAACAGGGTCTAAACCGCGGACTAAACAACGGTACTGGCATCAATCTTCCCCCTTGCCTTATCAATTAGTTAACCCTAATCGCCTTCGCAGGCCGCCGCCGCCGCCCTATTACCTTCCATTAAACATAACGTTCTATATATGCATCGTCTCCAATGGAATTGCAGCGTTTCTTGCGCCCATCCAAGACTGCGATGAGGTCTTTAACTTCTGGGAGCCCACACATTATCTCCACCATGGATACGGGCTCCAGACGTGGGAGTACTCCCCGCTCTATTCGATCCGGAGTTGGCTTTATGTTACCATTCATGCCACTATTAGCAAAATAAGTTCGTTCGCGTTCGCTTCGAAGAGTTCTCAATTCTACGCTATTCGCTTCTTTCTTGCCATCGTTTGTGCTGCCTGCCAGATTAGACTATACGCGGCAATCTGTCGAACGCTTAGCCCCAAAATTGGCCTGTTCTTTCTCATGATTGTTGCCTTCAGCCCAGGCATGTTCCACGCCACCGCATCTTTCCTCCCCTCTAGCTTTACTATGTATATGTCTATGCTAGGCCTCACGGCTTTCTTAGACTGGCGAGGCCGAAAAATTGCACAAGGAATTATGTGGTTTGGTCTTGGCGCAATCGTCGGTTGGCCATTCGCAGGGGCTTTAATCGTTCCTCTTCTACTTGCGGAGGTCCTTATCGCCCTTGTATCGGGGTCACTAGGGGCTGTATTGGGTCAAACTTTGAACGGAGCTATGAGATGCTTGGCCATCCTGGTATGCTACCACGGACTAGTTCACCGAAACTTCTATTCTGTACTAATCAGATGTAGGCTGCCGAAGTTTCTGTTGACTATGTCTTCCTGCGAAGGATCACAATTGTTCCTTGGAATATAGTCGCGTACAACATCTTTGGAGGAGATGGTAAGGGGCCCGAGATCTTCGGTACAGAACCTTGGACATTCTATATCAGGAATTTACTCCTGAATTTCAATATCTGGTTCGTCTTCGCTATATCAGCGGCACCGTTAGTGCTCCTTCAGGCCGCATTTCGACCCCACACGACAAACAAGGAGACCCTATCCCGAACAGTGACTCTAATCACGCCATTTTACATGTGGTTTGCAATCTTCACTGTTCAGCCTCACAAGGAAGAACGATTCATGTATCCTGCGTACCCTTTCCTTGCTCTTAACGCGGCCATCGCAATTCACATAGTGCTATCCTACATTGGATCTAAGAACCCCGGAGGGTCAGGTGGGCAGGTTTTAGCCAACATCAAACTTACTATTGTGACTGCTGTGGTTCTTGCGGCCATCAATGCTGGCTTGCTGCGGACTGTAGGTATGATCACCGCTTACAGCGCTCCTTTGCAGGTGTTTGGACCGCTCGAGAGGCTTGACATTATTCAGGCGGGCGGCTCGATATGTTTCGGCAAGGAGTGGTATCGGTTCCCATCTTCATATTTCCTACCTGATGGAATGCGGGCAAAGTTCATCCGCAGCGAGTTCCGGGGCTTACTCCCTGGGGAATTCCCAGATGCCACCGATTATCCTGCTCTTTTCGATGGTACATCGCAGATCCCAGCGGGCATGAACGACTTGAATCAGGAAGACCCTGGTAAATATGTGAGTAAATATCAACATCCTTTACTTTCTTATTATACTAAAACCAATTATAGGTCGGCATCTCCCAGTGTTCCTACTTGGTCGACTCCTACTTCCCAAGTCGAGACACAACCGAACTGGAGCCTAACTATATCCACGATGAGACAGAGTGGGAGGCGGTATCGTGCAAGGACTTTCTTGATGCTTCGCAAACCAGTCTGTTGGGCCGCCTGATCTGGATTCCTGACATTCCAGGTCTCCCTGGTCAAATCCGGCGTAGATGGGGCCAATATTGTCTTCTCCGGCGACGTAACGTCATTGCCGAGAGTGACTAAATGTGAATTTAGTTTGTCGCATGTACTATCAGAACCCTGTTGCAAATATGTTAATAGTCAAGTAAGGACTCTGACGGTATTACCTCCATTTGTAAATGATATGCGAGCTCGCAGACGTCACTCTGCAGCAAGATGTGCACACCGTTGAAGCGGCAATGCGACTTTACCTGAAGCAGATAAAAGATCCCCCTTACTGCAGAGATAAGCATATCCCCGTCGCAAATGAAACCCTAATCCTGGATGCAGATCGCATCCGATTAACAGATATGGCAGTATTGTCATACAGTAGGTTAGAATGATCCCTTGAAATATACACGGTCCATATCAGTACAACCATATAACCATGGTTCAGTTAAGAATACCCCATCATCCGCAACCTCCATGAACCCTACTATAGCAGCAGAACGATATCCTGCATCTCTTACTATACCAACAATAAAACCATACATACCTACATTATGACTATCGAATCGCTCCTCCCCGCCATCTCCATCATCCATACACACCTCAAGACTGCCGCCGCCATTTGCCTCCTCGGAACCCTCACCACCTACCTCCTCTACTCCCTCCTCCATAGATATAACACCCAGAAAAGCACCACGTTATTGAAGTCCCAAAGACAACCCATTCGAAAACCCGGACAATGGACCCCATCAGACTTCAAAAGACCCCCCGCAACCCCATACCCAGACTGGGACATCAAAACTACAAAGCCGATCCCGTATCGGCCATTTAGATACGGCCCGTAAGTCTATCACCCGTGCAGCACCGGTTATAGAACAGAGCACATCACTGATAGAATACAACAGCAAGTATTTCATAACAATGGGCCTGCGAAGCATGGAATGGGACGAATGGATCGAACTCGACAACCAATATCTCCGCTACCACGCCGACAAAGCCCGCCGAATCGAAGAACGAGGAGACAAATGCTCCAAAACGGCGCCTGAGGCAATGGACGCAGCCCTCGAGCTGCTAGAAGAACTGTACACCTCCCTTCCCTCCACTCATCCCACCCTATCCCACTCTCAAAACCCCCAAACTCAAGTCCACTAGCCAACCACCATAAAACAGAACAGCCTACCTCCCTGAACGCTACCCAACCCTCTTTCGCAAAACCCCAAGAGGAATAGCCAATCTAGCAACCAACGAAACCTTCACCACAACCACGCACCCCCTCCCCGAAGACCCCCTCCAAACCTGCGGCCGCCTAATTCAAGACGACATAGCCCTAATGCTCGAGCGCCCCGACGGCGACTACTATCTCCTAGCCGGATCCATCCTCCTCGCAGGTTTCTGGCGCCTCTCCGACAAATACGGGATGCGGCTCTCCGAAATCCACACTTCAGGCTCCGTACCCGGATACAGCAGCAAGCTCGAAAAGGGCATGATGAACTTCTTCCGGCGGCTCAGACCCGAAGACCCCGTTCTCCGGAACAACTATTTCATCCAAGTGGACGAGAACCTGCCCTGGTCGAGCAGTATCGGGTCCGAAGACTCCGAGACGGTGTCGTGGAATACGGCGGAGAAGGATAAGGCGGTTGAGCATCACTATTTTCGGTCGGAGAGGCAGAGTCTACGGCGGTTGCCGAGGACCGGGGCGGTAGTTTTTACGATCAGGACGTATTTTGAGCCGATTACAGAGGTTGTCAAGGAGCCGTTTGTGCCGGGGAGGCTTGCTTCGGCGATTAGGAGTTGGGGAGATGATGTGGCGAGGTATAAGGGGAGGGAGAAGTATGGGGAGGTTTTGTTGGAGTATTTGGATCGGATGCATCAGGTGCAGGTTGATGGAGGGTTGGATTTGGAGAGGGAAGAGGAGGTTAGGAAGTATCCTCATTGATTTGGGGTTTTTTTTCTTTTTTATTTCTTTTATATGTTGATTCTGTGCGGGTGTAGTGAGATTTATGATGATGTCGTTTCTAGACTCTTGTATCTCACCAAGTCTACTCATGTCCAACTGGACACTTTAAACCCAAGTACATCAGTGCATGCAATAATCATACATATACACCATGGCAGAATAATCTTTAATGCCAAGAGCTCCAACCATATATGCAACCCAGAATAATCAAACAGCCAGAGAAGATGGCCTTCTCCGTCTCCACTTGGCAAAAGCCCATTCGCGCTCCTGGCGCCAGGAACATTCGTCTCGGAACTCGCAAATCCGACATTTCCACGCTTCCATAACTTCGACGCCGCGCGGGTTACGCTCACCGCGCCACCACTCCATCTGATCGGATAGATAAGATGTCAGGGCAGCGGGATCGAATAGGAACGATCGGCTACCCAATACCCGAGAGTGTGTTTCGGCTGTTGGGGCCGATGATAGGTATTGTGCTGTTAGAAGCGGTGATAGCAGGGTTGGGTAAGGTTCAAGCATGTGAGGCTGAAATTCGGAGGGGATCGATGGTGCCACTGATACCGGTAATGAGTGCGAGGGAGGAAGAAATGTGAGACTGAGCTGGTTTTTCATAAGACTCCAGAGGCTAGATAAGTTGTTGTGTGCGAGAAGTAGACTCGTCAAGTCCAGGCTTCCAGAGGGGAGGGAGTCTGTGCCGTGCGATGCTCGTCGCCCCGCTGCATCTTCCGAGTTAGGAATGAAGTCAGGATCAAGTTCTTGCGAAGGTAGGGTGTCGAAGAATTGATCATTGAGACCGCCTACTTCGGCTATGAAGCCGTCTGTAAATGTACGCTTAGGATCGAGACCGTAGCGCGAGGCAAGGAGTTCAATAGTGACATCGTCGCTAGTAACAAGACGGTTGAGCATGTGGTAGTACATTTGGAGTTGAAGCTGTGTCGGTCGAAATGACGAGCTCTTTACAGTCGGAACAGAGGCACTGGCTCTAGTCTTAACGTCTGTCATGTATACCCGAGGTAAACTGAATGCCTCGGAGGAAGTTTGACTGCCAATCATGGAGTCATCCAAGCTCTCTTGCTGCTCGCCATGCCAGGATATATCAGAGAGCCGTTTGCCACCACCCTGTGACGGTGACAGTAGATAGTCCGTGAGCGACATTTGGTACTCGGGCAACACAGCCCTCGATGCCTCCGCGTCGGCATAGTACGACGCAGCCGTCATTTCAAGGTCTGGGTCAGGACACTCATAGGAGAGCTGGTCAATGACCCCATTCACTAGCTCACCATCCGCCAGTCCCCACACCTCCAACTCTCGAGTGATACCATAGTCCCTCAATGTCCGTAGTCCTTGTATAATATTCCATATTCTCAATGCAAGGGCGTCTTCTTTAGTCGTAATCTCCACAGGGACCGTAGTGTGAATCTCATCCTCCAGCGTCTTATGTATCGTACTCCCCTGCTTCATCGCCGGGGTCCGCCTCTTCCTCCCAAACTTGGTTAACGTATACCAATACTGCAGCTCGCACCACGCCGGAGAAATCAAGTCCGTGACCGAGAAAGCCTTGTTAGGCGGTTTTCGAAATCGCTCTATTGGTGATCGAGTATCTGTACCGGTATCCGTAACGCCGGTAGTCCATTCTTTCTCGCGATCTACAGCTCTTTCGCGCTCCTTGGCCCGCCCTTCGGTAGAATCCGGATGCTCAACTAAACGCTTTGTCAGAACGTCAGCGCCCCACGACAAGAAACAAAACAAGGAAGCAAGCAAGAGAGAAAAACAGAAAGGTAGAAAGGGAGAAAGGGAGAAAGAAGAGAAAGGGAAATAAATACCAAATGCGGCGCCGCCATCGCGTGCCATCGGACCTGCTCTCCCCGCAACAGGGCTCGACCAAGTCCTCGAAATTTGCCATACGGATTTCTGCCTCCCCAGCACCTTGGGTGTCCGAGGACTTGCGGAAGCAACATAGCAATCTTCAATATCGCCCACAGCGATATTTACCTCCTTCGCAGTGACGGTGGTAGTTGTCCTGGACTCCTGCAGTGGCGGTGATGTCACGCTTGTCGCGTGAAGAGCCGCGTGTTCCGTAGCGGCTTTGGCGAGCAAATCATTCAACACTTCCTCTTCATCCGGTGTGAAGTCGGATCCGTAGTCGCTGCTATTGTCGAATGCGCCTGTAATCAGAATTTGTGAGTATGGTTGGCAGGACATGCCTGCGATCCTGGTTGAAGAGTTCAGGTCATTGTGATGCGGAAGTGGCAAAGTTGTGGTTGAAAAGCTAAACCGGGTTTGTTGCACTTTCAGGCATCTCGTCATTAACTACCCCATATTCCCGCAAACATGCAGTAGAAATTCAAAAGCCTCAATTGGTGGTGTATACACGGTCGCAGATCCACAATGAGGATCATTTCATTTCATAGTCTACCAAACTTTCGATAGGCGCACTAAAAACATGCAATCTATATATAATCTATCCAAACCATACAATGCCGCCATGTCTAATATATACAACAAGAAAAAAGGAAATCAAAGGGTATAAAAGAGGCAAACTTCCATATTGAACAGCCTCATGCTTTCAATGTCGCAGACGAACCAATACCAATCTGCGCAGCCGCTTCCTCGGCTAATTCCGTAGCCTCGACTTCTCGCGCAGCCTTCTGATTCAACCAGCTAAGATACGTCTGCCAACCAACCGCAATAACCCCAGAGAATATATTCCGGAATTGAGGCGGCACGTACATGAAGCTGAAAGCGGTAACTGCAGGCCACAGTTTAGCACTGTTCGTGATACTAACAGGAAGAGCCTTCTTCAGGCGCTCCCACGTCTCCTCCAGAGTCGCGCCGGAAAGAAGAGAGTGGACGCTGAAGAAGTAGGTGTTGAAGACAGGCGTGAAAACAGCCTGTTGTACGATGACCTTGGTGAGGATAGAGAGGAACTTGGAAGTGAAGTTGAAGTGGTTGTGAAGGAACATAAACCTAGTGCCGATGTATGAGTATATCGTCAAGCCATTCCAGGGTCAACGGGCGAGATCGGTTAACATACCAGTTATACGACGGGATACTTGACCCTGCTCCCACCGTCAAATGCCGTAATGTCCTCCACGGATCATACCTCCATCCTCCTGATGCCTCATCTTCATTTCCACCTCCTGTCTTTGACGTCTCTTGGGCTGTGTCCTTGATCGGCTTGTTGTCCGATGGGAATAGTAACTGCGCGCTCAAATCACCGCAAAGATATACGACGATCGAGCTCCAAAACTGCGTCGCATAAGGCCTTTTTTCCTGGACCCGTGAATACGATCGTCCGAGTTTGCCAAGCGGACCCTTTACGATAATGTCACGTAGCGATCGAGATCTGGAACCGGTGGGGACTGTAGGCGGGGTGGTGGAGGAGAGGGAGGTTTGAGCAGGGGCGGCTTTTGATCGAGGGTTCTCAGGGCTCGGTTCTGGTCTCGGAGGTGTGCCCTTGGACTGGTTCCTTTGCGGTCGTATGCGAGAAGGAAGGTGAGATCGCGACGGTAGCGTCGGTCGTTTGCCAACTTGAGCAATGAGTGTATGTCTCATTGTTTGGGCGTATTACCGTAGTGATTTCGCATATGTGAGGGCGATAAACCGATAACCGCAATAGGGTAATGCGGCGACAGCAAGAATAGCCCCAGATCGCCTCTCAAAACCCAGTAGCCACACCTGGATAGTATTGTCAAGAGAGAATAAAAGACATTGTGCTGAGGCAAAGAAAATTACTCAGCGTAGGAGAATTATTCCGCAATCTGCGTCGGCGGCACAGCGTCTTTGCCGAGGGTCGGGTTCGGCGATTGGCAGGCCGCATAACTTTCCGACCGGAGGAAAACTTAAATCCGAGATAAGAACAGCATTCACTATGCAAAGGCATGTATATTCCCTATCTATGATATTACATACACCAAGATACCTTTTAAACCAACTCCACAGTCTATAATGCATTGAAACAAATATGCAAGGTCACGCCGGGTATATCAACATAAAATAGTCGTCTAAACAATAAGGTAAAGTAGAGTCCTGAGAAGAGGGCTCAATGCATGGACAAAAACTTTTTTTTCTTCCATCATGCAAATCTCACATAAACACATTGAGTGCTATTGACAATAGTCGCGGGGGATATGGGGGCAAAAAATACTAAAAATTATCGACACATTCGGTATCGGAATATATGATATGTCGGAAGGAGGAACGACTCGAAGGTTTCGATGAGAGGAATTTCCAGTCTTATCTATTTGAAAGACTCACGAGTGTGCACCCGGTCGATATCGTACGGGTTCCCATCGTAAATTGACTGGCGCGCAGAGCCAGTAGTCCGAACCGAAGACTTGGTGCGGACCTGTTGCACTGGCGGGAGCTCACCAACGTGCGAGTCGGCTTCATCCTCGCTACTATCGGAGACATCGACGCCAGGTGCTTCCGTGCGGTCATAGGCGGTTTCCTCCTTGTCTTCGGACCCGTCTTGCTGTTGCTTAATCTGCTCCGCCATCTTGCGCATGAAAGCATCAGACTCGGCTGCGTATTTGCAGCGCAGACGGATCGCCGGGCCGTATATGTAGAAAAGGAATGGAAACGGTACACATGCAAGAGCCAGGAAGGCAGGAATGGTGGAAGCCCAGTGAATGCCCAGGTCGCTATACATGTATGTCGTGAAAAGTGGGAAGACAGCACCAAAGACTGACCGCAGAACTGAGTTTGCTGCCAAAACCGAGGCCGCGAAGATCGTATATGTGTCAATGAGGTAGGTCAGAATACTCAAAAACACCAGGACCATTCCAAAACCGAAGGGAGCTCCAGCCGCGACGGGAGCCATCCAGTGGATGGACGGGTAGTTTGTCCAGGCAAACCAGAAGAGACCCACGGGAATAGCGATGGAAGCAACCATGCAGGGTGGGAGGCGTGCCTCTGGAGGAGCGAAACCTCCATGTTTTTCATCAGTCTTGATATACCGCTTGTTGTCGATGATACTATAGACCACAGCAGCGAGCATACCAATCATGATACCAAGGAATGGAAGACTGCCAACGCCCTGATTCCAACCACGAGTCAACTGGAACACAATTGGGTAGGCGGCGAAGAGCATATACAAGGTTCCATACACAATGGCCATGTATAAGGACAGCAAGAACACGATAGGCTCACGGAAGAGCAAAATCCAGGGACGTGACAATGCGGTGCCGAATGCTTTCTGAAGGGTAACTTGGCCTTGGTCGATGTCCAACTTGCTGCGATACACCTTTCCGGTGATCTTAGACAATCTCTCAGCACGGCGACGAAGAAGCACCGGCGCATATGTTTCAGGGACGAGCAGGGAGGACAGGATCCAGACAAAACCAGAGAAGGCCCCTAGGAATCCCATCACCCATCTCCATCCGGCATTCATTCCCAGGAAACCACCGATGATAGGGCCAAGTACGGGGCCTGTCAGGAAAGAAGGGTCAGTCCGCGATTACCTCAATAGACACAACCAATAACATAAAGGAACCTACCCAAAAACGGTGCTGCCGCAAACATACTTGTCGCAACACCTCGCTCTTTGGCAGAAAACATATCGGCAATGACACCACCCGCATTGGTAAGGGGTGAGGAGCCAAATGAACCAGCGAAAAAGCGAAGGATAATCAGAGTCTGGATGTTCTGGGCACCAGCACTTCCACAGTTAAAGGCAGTCAGGGCGAGATAGGTGATGAAGAAGATGATCTGACGACCAAACATTTCACTAAGAGGCGCCCAAAGCAGAGGTCCTGTTACCGTTAGTCGGAAGGTTCTTTGGATGAAAGATACGAAGCGCAAGAGACATACCAATGGCGAAACCAAGAACGAAAAGCGAAACACCAAGAGTGGAAACCTCGGTGCCGACATGGAACTGTTGTCTGATCTGAGCGACACCACCAGTATAGGCCGAGGAGACCAGCGCAACTGCCAGTGTCGCAATGGCAGCAAGCATCGTGATAAACCATTTTGTGCTATTGGGGAATAGCATAGGATTCCGCGGATCATTGGGGATCCAGGTGACAGCATACGGGTCCTCCTCTGTTCCAGAACCTGGGTAATGATGATCGATAACTTCCTGGGTTACGGCACCCTGGTCCATAACCATGCGCCAGTATGGGATTTTCCGGCTCATGGGCGACTCGCCAGGAGCCCCCTTCTCGTTCGACATGGTGAGATTGTTTGTTTTCGATGCTCGCGGCGGACAGTGAAAGAGCAAGTCTGTGGATAGGAGACAACGCCGTGAGATCTAGGGCGAGCTGAGAAGGAATAGCGGTGACGGCCGAGGTGTATGGCGTTTTAATGAATCCAACAAGCGCTAGTTAGTCGATAGATATTAGATAAGGCGATCCCTGTTCAAGGCTTGGAGGGTAATGGCCGAATGCGGTAAGTGTGTATTTGTGAGGATCCCAAGACGGTATGGGAAGGTCAAGAATGTCGATTAGGAAATTAGAAAAATATAAGAATTAATTCTATTAAAATGTTTCGATGGTATCACACAAACCTGGGACTAAGAGGAATCGGAATAAGAAGGGATACTAGAGATCTATATATACAACTGGGCAAAGAAATTTTTTTCTCTTGTTTTCTTAATTTTTTTTTTCGACTTGGATTTAATGACACCGTCACTTTGTAGGGGTTTACCTCGGATCTAAGCCAGTCCCAGGTCCTCAGACACTAAATGAAGGAATTAAAGGGAAGGGGCGCCAAATGTACCCGAGATATGAGCATTACATGGCGTTATGCAGCGCATAGACTGGTCGGCCTTGAGCGAAGTGGATCCCAGGACCCGTTCTTTTAAAGCTCTGGATCCATGGGCTAACCCATGTGCCTCGTGGCGCAGAGGAAGAAATTTGCCTGGATAATTTTTGATTAGTCGAGTTTACCGTCGGGTTTATGACCTTCTGAGATAGTGCTCCGTAGGGTTATATGATTACATGCATGCTGCGTGATCGATCACACAGAGTTTTCTTTATAAGCAGCACCTTATTGACGTGGTAGTTAACAGTAGCTCGGTCATAAAAGAGAGGGGAGGTTGCATCATTATGCAGAAACTCCCGCGTAAAATTATGACCTAATGACTCGTAGAAACTTCGGGCCGATTTTTCATTACTCGCATTCCAGCATGTCGCCTGCCTGAAAATGCCCGTTTCGGGCTAAACTTCTAGCCGGCTGCAGCCAGATAAGACCATCCAGGAAGATATATGGCCGGCACAGCATGACCTATGTTAATTTGGCTATTCATAGTTTGAAGTCTCGTAATGGGTTCTGGTAGGTATCCTAACCCGGACAATGTTCCTGAACCGTTTCCATGTTTCTTCTCCAATGATACCATAGGGCTAAGCATCCGCTATTGCTCTTGTCGCAATGCCTTGGCAAAAGTCAACGAACCTTAGAAGTTCGGTTAGAGACGATTATCTGCATCCTGTCACTTCGGATCCATTTCATATGCATGAAAAGGGTTTGATCAGCAGGTCATACTCGGAGTATTTATTATCTAGGCCATGATTTGCAAGTAGCGACAACATCAGCCAGCATTAACCTCAAAAATACGGTCTGCTGGGGACTCGGAGTGTCCGTCTGACCCACTAGTATTGGACAACAATCCAGAGATAGTTAGCTTGAGGACCACTTAATCATTCTAGATCTTTTCGAACCAGACATCACTAGGCAATACCGTCGGATTTAACTAGGCTTTTCCGGCGTATGGTGCATGAAATAGGATAGAGAACGAACTACTATTTTTTGGCTCTATGCCGCCCTGGAACAGTGGATGAATGGCCTTCACGGCTGCCCTAGGGTTCTTGACTCTTCGAAATCCTCTGTCTATCTAGGTCATAGTATGACAGGTTGATAAGGGTGACTCGTTGCGCTGATCTCAGCCTGCCTTCATTGATATCATATTTATTATGTTTCCGGTCAACAACATACTCTCTACAGATGGATGAATAGTCTCGACTCATCAAGTGCTTCCGCAGTGACGCCGCCTTACCCGTAAGGCAACAAACAGTCCATAACCCTTCTAGGGAGTAGAGTGATAAGGACGATGATTTATCTTACTTCGACAGTAGGGTTTGGTTGCATCTGCTTCCTTGTCCTTGATTATACTTCAGCTCAGTGTTCGTCTAGCATTATCCCAAATGAAAGTCTTCTGCACCCAATATACATATCAAGTATCCTCGGCCATAACTCTATATTCAGAGAATCTTAACAAGAAATTGCTATCACAGCATCTAAAAGCCCATATCACCTCTACAAGGACCCGCCGGAGGTCTTCACAAAGCTTCCCCTACGCGTAAGGATGATGAAAGAGTCTCAAAAGGAGACATGACGCTTTAGCTAGACCTGGAAGTCAGCCTATGTCTGTAGACCTCGATGATGAGTCACTACCCACATCTTACAAAGCCATATTCCAATCTATGAGCCCCTCTCCAATGTAATTAGAATCTCACTAGTCAGTAGGGACTAGGTAGTCGGGACGCCTCCACCGATAGATTGTTTCATATTTCTTTTGTTTCGCCCTCCGGCCGAGGCTGACCCTAAGAACAAAAAGGGGGTCGGATTCCGGCCGCATGGCATTTCGGCAAGCTTATAAAAACATAATAATCATTATTCTATTACGATTGGAATATACTAAAGATGAAATAGTATCATACCAGAGAACGTTTCAATATTTATGCCTGATTGAATTTGTTACGCGAATGTGAACGCCCTACTAAATTCTTAAAATCCGGTCCGACGGTGATATGGACGCGCTCCTTCCATTGATCTTTCCTACTCAATCACATGGATCAGCAGGTTGCATGGAGGCATATAGAGATAGAAGGTACGCCTCAATAGGTTTGACGGGCACTTTATAAAAAGGCAAAGCAGCTGAGTGACATTTCCCGATTGGGGTCTCTTCGTTTTCGATGGTAGGCTCTCACAGCAGAGTTGGAGGTTCAATGCGTCAAGCGCAAGGTGATCGGTGCCCCCTTCAGATATGCATGGTCGCAAATGATCTCTCTAAGGAAATGGGGATGAAATAATCGATGACATAGAACGCGAAAATAATCTAGTTGTTTTGCAGCTGTTTGGTGCGTAAGAACAATCTACTCAATAAGAGTATCATGCACCCTGCAGGCTTTGAAACCATGAGAAGAGACCATCGCGGGCGCCGTAGCTTGCGACCGTAAGATCACGTCGCGGTGGATTCGATCGCGACCATATTTAATATACGAAACAAAACAAGAGTAAGTCGCGACAGAAATGAATTGGATTAATCATCATAGAATCTGAATTTCGAATCTATGCCATCCGATGGCGCTTCCCGAAGGATACCACTTGATAAAAAGTAACTTCTTTAATGTACATGCTCGGATGCATCCATGAGACCCAATCCACTCAGCCGCTTGATCGACGGCCTACTATTTATTGCGTAGTGAACGAAAACTAAACCCAGTGCCGAAACCCATTGATATTCGCAAAAGAAAACCCATCATGTATCGCCAGTCGTGAAATGAAAAAGCAAACCCCTAATCGCCTACCCAGAGACAACCAGAAATAGAACCAGACTCATTAGAGATATCTAAGAGCGCTCACCACGGAGACGACGGGCGAGCTGGATGTCCTTGGACTGGATGGTGACACGCTTGGCGTGGATGGCGCACAGGTTGGTGTCCTCGAAGAGGGAGACGAGGTAAGCCTCAACGGACTCCTGGAGAGCACCGATGGCGGAGGACTGGAAGCGAAGGTCGGACTTGAAGTCCTGAGCAATTTCACGGACCAGACGCTGGAAGGGGAGCTTGCGGATCAGAAGCTCGGTGGACTTCTGGTAACGACGAATCTCACGAAGAGCGACGGTACCTAATCGATGATGTTAGTGAGACGTGGTGATGATTTGCCACATTGAAAGGAACTTACCAGGCTTGTAACGGTGAGGCTTCTTGACACCTCCGGTGGAGGGAGCGGCCTTACGAGCGGCCTTGGAGGCGAGCTGCTTACGAGGGGCCTTGCCACCAGTGGACTTACCTATCGAATGTGTTAGTGATGTTATTCAAGACGCGATGTGTCACTCTTAAGGACGCGCCGGTGACACGATGCCACGACTACAAGAGAGAGGACAGTGAGGGTATGACTTACGGGCAGTCTGCTTAGTTCTGGCCATTGTAGTGGATAAGGTTTGATAGATTTAGTCGACTTTGAGATGAAAAAATGACGTTGAAGATAAAAAAAGTCGATGGTTGTCGAAATAGGTTGTTGGCGGATGAGGAGATGAAAGAGAGATGGAGGCGGCGGGTGGGGGGGGGTATTTGTAGTAAGCGAAAGGCGGGTGGTGATCTGAAGGGTGTTGGCAGCAAACCGGGTGGCCTTAGCGCCCTTTCCCTTTGATCAAAAAAACGCTCGGAAAGCAGCACACCATAAACCGTGATTTCGCGGCTCACTTTTCGCTGCAAAATCAAAGGGTTACGTTGCGGGCGGTCAGAGGCAAATCGGGCTAGGCCCAAGGCAGGTATGAAAGTGGCCCGAGCGTTAAGCGAGTCTATAGCCAATAGAATTACAGGATCACGGATCTAGAATGCCACGCAACCACGTCTTGATCCCAACCACTGGGGAGGTATGGGGATTGATTCACTTGATTAAAATGATAGTAGGAATGTCTAGGAATGTCCCTGATTGATTTTGATCCTTGATCTCAGTGGTTTGTAGGCATTCCGTGAAGATCAAATTCATTCGAGCGGAATCATCACTCTCTCGGTCACGTTGCCGACAAGATCAAACCCGCTGCGAGGATCCTGGTCGCTGATTGGTCAATCAGCCCTCTAGCGCGTGATTCCAACGCCCTCCCCGCGCTCTTCCCTTTCCTATACAAATATCTCTTGTCCCATGGAAGCTCTCCCAATCCTTCTCTTCGCATCTATCCTCTCAACTATCAACCAATTAACCACCAACCTCTCCACATTTTTTCAATCAACCAAGTTAATCCCTCTTTAATCAACCATCAATATGTCTGGCCGTAAGTCAATCCACCGATGAGCAAACGACGACGCGTTCATGATC
The DNA here is from genome assembly GCA_009176345.1 of Aspergillus leporis. Lineage (NCBI taxonomy): Eukaryota > Fungi > Ascomycota > Eurotiomycetes > Eurotiales > Aspergillaceae > Aspergillus > Aspergillus leporis. The sequence goes on along the minus strand of ML732201.1, from coordinate 23,039 downwards.
AAAAACTGACGCGTTCCTTCTGTAACAGGCGGAAAGGGTGGAAAGGGTCTCGGAAAGGGCGGTGCCAAGCGTCACCGCAAGATCTTGCGTGACAACATCCAGGGTATCACCAAGCCCGCTATCCGTCGTCTCGCCCGTCGTGGTGGTGTCAAGCGTATCTCTGCTATGATCTACGAGGAGACCCGTGGTGTTCTCAAGACCTTCCTTGAGGGTGTCATCCGTGACGCTGTCACCTACACTGAGCACGCCAAGCGCAAGACTGTCACCTCCCTCGATGTCGTCTACGCCCTGAAGCGTCAAGGACGTAAGTTGCCTCTGCTGTCTCACATCTGCCATCAACGCGTCTCTAACATTCTGGCTCAGGTACCCTCTACGGTTTCGGTGGTTAAGCGCTTTGTTTTCTCGTCTTTTTCTTTTAGCCATCCTGCGCGGTCGGCGCGTCGGTTGTCCTTCCGCAGCAGTGACGCGACGGGTTGCTTTTTCGGGTTGGTTTACGGTATGACTGGGACGTTGGGGTGTTATTGATCTTTGTTCATGGGACTCTGGGTTTGCTTTTAACGTATCTTATTCCACTATTACGCGTCCACTACTGGGTCTGCTAGTGTTCGTGCTTGAATTTTCTGTATCATAGCGGCCTTTATGCTACCGGCTGGTACCACTAGAATCATCGCGTCATCAAACAAATATGCGCGGTCTGGTATGAATATGAACGCTTATAAAAATATTAAATATATTGTGTCCTGCGTCTTTCCATGTGTAGGATTTGTGGATGTCTGTTTTGATTTTCCGTCCTGGCCGCGTGTTACGCGTCGGTGCCACCTGGAAATGATGAAGGAGATGCGATGAAGTGCTTCTAAGGCTTCTTGAAAACTTGTAGTCTGTATGATGGCAATGCCCCTCGCTCTCCTTTGCCTTGCTCTAAGCTTAGCACTGTTCTGTAGACTTGCGAAGGATCGGTGGTACTTTGAAATATAGAAGCTATGCTAAACGCGTATGTACTTGATTCTTCAACGGTGGTCCCAACCATCCTTTTTCGTATGTGTACGATGTGGTCTAGATGTGACTCTGGTCTCTAGCAGTGGTATTATAGTAGTAAATATGGGGAGAGAATATAGTTTATGGTTGATATATACCGTACATGATTCAATATGTTGTTGATGTATTGTGTGGTGACATATACACGGAATCACGAATACGTAGGAAAATATATATTTGGAAGTAGGTGAAAACCCGATATATCTACATTCGGTGTAAACACATAAACTAGAGGATAAAGGTGGATTTATAAAGGTGCAATGAATATCTGGAATCGCAGAAGAGAATTTTGCAGCAATAAGCCCAGTAGATAGTCGTACTACATGACCCAAACCGATCACACTTCGCAGCCTAACGGGCAAGCTCAGGATAGCTCGGGTCGGGTTGAACCCGGTCAGGGTTGAACCGCCAGGTGACTTGAACCTAGCTAAGCTCAGCTGTTGAACCCCATGCCCACACTAACCACCCCTGGAAAAGACCAGTGTTCGAAAGTTGGCAACACTTCCAAATTACCCATACACATCTCCACCTACCCACCTGTCCACCGAGCAAACACTAAAACCCCACACGCTCGAATAGTATACCTGGTTCACACTGACAAGTACGGTATCAAAAAGCTAAGCGACTTACTGCCTATATACGCGTAACTCGCGTGAAGAGTACTCGAAGGGTACATGTCACCCGCTTTGATGCTACCGCTCGACGCGTTTCAATGGAACAATCGTCACAAGGCTTGATGGAAAGTTGCTGGCGATATAACTACCCAAAGGGCGATCGTCGCGTGAGCCCGATGCGAGATGGTCGACAACGGCCTTCAAAACCTGCAGGATCAAATGATTAGCTCCATCATGCCTGACCTGGAAGTCAGCATTACCGATGTATCCCTAACAGCTGAGGACCCCAGACATGGCTAAGTATCCCAGAGAACACCACTCACACGTGAACTATCAGGAAGAAGGCCTCCTATTCCACTCCAACCTACAAAAGCAACTCCGTTACTCCTTATAATGCCCCCGGCAGTCCTACATGCCGAGCCCTAGCCATACATATGGAACCAGCTGCCGTTAAATCTACCCAATGACCAAGGTATTGTTTTCAAAACCTTGGTAGGGTTCTCCCTACCCGTTTCTCTACAAAAGCCTGATAGGCCGCCTCTCCTTCCGGCCGCACCCACGCCTCCCTATTAAGATCGCGAAGAATCCAGTGTATATACTCGGACATGTCATCCGGTGACTTACTCATTGTACAATCAACAGCCATCGGGTACTAAATGGCGCTGATGCCTTTTGTTTTACGTATTTGGCGATGGAAAACAGGACATCGTCAACAGTAACACAGCATTAGGCGCCAGAGAGCCGAAAATGGGAATCGACGATTATATTCACACCGGTTGTATGCACTGACGAGGAACAGACTAGCAAGGTGTGTCATTGTCTCTTCGATATCCCCCACTGTTAAGGGTTCCAAACACCTTGCTTACGTCTGGGATCTAGTGATCGGGATGCCAGTCCGTAGTTCATGTTCAATGAGGTGGTGGACAGAGTCACAGCCTTGGGAGAAAAGCAAGACGGAGATGTAGAAGGAAGCAAAGGCCAAAGGGAAAGGGAGAGAGAGAGAGAGAGGGGAGTGAGGACCCTTTCCAAGTGCACAGTGCATGGCACTATTTTAGCTGGAACTTTAGGAATTGTAACCTTATGCAGACCCCTGCTAGTAGGCACCGACCAACGCAATTTTGAGGCATTCGTCGCATTTTTCGGCGAACCTGTAAAGAGGAACTAGACGATCATGAGAAGGATCTCGATCGCCCACAGGCCGATCTGTTAGGGAACGGGAGCTCCATGCTTGAAATTGAATCTCTACCCCTAATCCCTCCGCGAAAGAAAAGAAGTACCGCTCTTTATGTTCCTTCTACGTACCCTGAGCATGTACAAGGGTTATGTTTCTTACTAAGCCTACCTCACTGTAGTTACTCGTCTGCATCAATGACACAATCGTTTTCTACTAGTTCATGACACGTAAAATCATTGGTCCGATAGCTACCATAAATCGGGATTGCTATTTACAATAGGCCAGATAACCGCTCGATGCACTCGGTCCATTGGCACAAATATGCATATTGTTATCTCCGCCTCCATGCAAACTAAATTCCTCTAGCAACCTGCATGCTCGAGGGGGAAGTATAGCACGCGTGCGGCCAACTCCTGCAGAATATTGTGCAGACATAACACGGCAAAGTATAATTTTTCTCCATAGATCAATGAATATCAAAGTTTGCTTCGTAGATGTGGTGAATAATGCATGTGTTTTGTTTCAGTAGCCAGCTACTGAATAACCCATCTGAGTGACTCGTTTTGACCTGCTCACGGGTCCTAAGAGCTAGACACAGTAATTTTGCTTGGGCTTCTCTCGGACTTCCCTGTCGGCACGGAGGTCGTGGTAGAATCATCACTTGCGACCAGTCCCGACTAACCCCTAACAGGTACATAAAATCTTAATGAATCTGGTTGCTGTATAGGCAGGAGGTGCGTCTATTCGCCATCAATGCCCGGTCTTTCATCGATCAAGCACTTGGCTGATACCCGTGTTTTTTCTTGTCTGGATACTGACTGTTTCGAACCCCAGGGTCCTTCGACTCGCTGAAAAGGAAGTGACTCGACAAATGGGAGAGGTATGTTGACACGGTCGACCTCTAAAAAGAATGTAGCGACATGACGATTCTTTCACCATTAGTCTCTCTCCCCCGTGCTCTGCCGCCATCTGGGCGAGGAAGACGAATCCCAGATAGAATGCTTCCGATGTGCTTATACCGCAGTGAATATGGCAAATAAAATCTGTAGGAATAAGCACCTGATGGATGGTGAGACTTGAAGAGTCGGCTGGCCCGGTGTAAATCGGCAGACTGACGAGAGATGCCATAGAATGTCGACTTTCTGGGCTATAAGAATGTCGGAGAACATAGGCCAAGTCGAACATATTAACAATCGAACAGAGCAAACAACAGTTCCGATACCATTTTAAAAGATAAAGAATAGATAGAGACCCGTGCAAGAAGACCATCGAAGACGTTATGCGTAGATAAGTGAAAGAGCAACAGCCGATCCATAGTGATGACTACTCCTGCTGTATACCGCTCATATTACGCCCCCAGTCGAGCCCTTCTACCACTTTGATCATCATTCGAAGTTGGCTTTTCAAGCGAGACACCGTCTCCATGATCCATTTTAGGTTAGAACGACCGGCCTCTGTTGCTGTCTCGCCTGTCTTCTGCTGCATGATTTCTGTGTACTGAAACTCGCGCACGGAGCTTCCCAATAGGTCCATGATAGCATCTAGATGACCCATAGATGAGACCACTAGTAGACTTTTATGTGCTCGGTCCTCTTCCTCCGACAGTCGAAATGATCCTAAACCCAACCTTGCATTGGAAACGTACCACGCACCATTGTTCGCCACCCTGCAGAAAATGTTCGCAAGGTGTTGTAGCGATATCACGGTTATGATAAACCGGGTCGAGTCTTTTGTGCAGAGCGTGCAAGACAACTCTTGCCTGATTTGCTCACATGTTTGACGGCATAATTCTAGGATGGAACCCAAAACCATATGGTCCATGTCGTCTTGAGCGCCGAAGAGCTCAGCGATGCAGAGCAACTGTGTCTTAATACACGTACATCTGGCGGCTTGAGGGCGACTGCCTAGTCCAAATGGACTTAGTGGCAGGTTAAAGCTGGATACCCCAGTTGACGAACTCCATTCATCATCTGTAGAGCTGCCGGAACCCAAGCTTATGCCCAGAAGCATATCCGACGCCAGGAGTAGGTTCGGGGGCGATGAGTCCGACAAATTGTTTAACCTCTGATTCACATTCAAATCGGTCTGGAAGTTTCAGCAAAAGATTAGCAAGATACCTGAAGTTAATTGCGACTAGACATACAGATACTTGAAGTAAGGAACTGTGGTTTAGCCCAGCCGTAAAGCATGAGCCCGCGAGAGAAGAAGAGTCTTTATCGCAGGAAGACAAGCTACCATTGGAAATAGATTGCGAAAGAGATACTGTATTTATATTGAGCTCATCTCTAGAACTCACGTCTCTCGAGCCACCACGGCCATGTCCGTTGCTGGGGGTACCGCTGAAGGGGGGCGAAGGTTGTAATGATGGCTTTTGGACTTTGTTTGCCTTTAACCTTCCATTCCGCAACGAAACGCTATAATGACAAGTTGCACCGTTATTTCCGCAGCGCTGACATGGGCTACCTCCTGTACACTTGACACGAGACTGACGACAAGAGTCACACGCTGAGCAGAGACGGGGAGATAAACGTCGAGAGGTATCGGTGGCTTTCCAACTAGTGGACAAATGACTCGGGATTTCGGACGAGAAGACCATCTTTGATATAGTATGATGTAGTATGGTGAGATAAGAAGAGGAAAAAGAGCGCTGACAGTCTCTTCCAGAGGAATTGGTTGGACGGCAACCTCCGAATTTATAGATCGTGACCGCTCCGAGCATCACGCTAGACCCAAAAAGAAGAGGCAATTTTGGCCTGATATTAAATGGGGATTCTCACGGTCAATGCATGAATGAAGAGTGCATTCCGTTCTGCAGAACAATCGAGCCTTTCCTTTTTCTTTGGGGTCAATAGATTAAATCATCTGCAAAGTCTGATCACTTCGTTTGATTGGCATGAAGGACCCGCTCTCCCTCTCCTGTCAGGGAAAAACGGTTTCAATTTAGGGCCCATCATTTTCAAACTCTAATATGCCTCATCCACAAGTGACTTGTCTACCTAGCGTAAACACGCAATATTTTGTAAATAACTCGACACGCTCATTGGCTTATCCTTAAAGTCTGTTGCCGCCCAGAATTGTCTCACAAAAGACTAAACCACCGGGTGGCTGCATCCCCGTCCGTAGGCAGGAACGATGGAACGAAGGATCCCAGCATCTGGGGACTCGATAAGAGCATCGTACTGATCTACTGCCGAGGATGGTGTGATTCAGTTCTGCACCTGAAGGATCTGAACCCTAGTCGCCATTGGCGAAGATATGCATATCGAGGCCCCAATGAAATGAGCGACTGACAACCGGAACAAAAATACACCCCGAACTTGCTGATGCATGATGTTGTTCACGTTAGAAACACATGGTCTATTCAGCATGCTTCGGAACCATAGGACATTGACGACTCGATCCATTAATTAGCATGCGCTCTAAGCGGGGATATCGTTGAAAGTCCCAGAGTGACCATCCGCTTTGTCACCCGTAGTCCTTGATCCTGGGTTCAAAGGATTCAAGCTGACCCACTTGTTCGGCTGGAAACAAAGCGGTTTAGCACTTAGCTTCTCGGCTGAAGAAATGAGACCGACTTCTGAGTCCTGACAACGGTCCAGCCTCGTCGATTAGCGGTATGCTTAACATTGATTGTGTTGGAAATTTGGGATAGCCCCTTCCTTGCTGTTCGTGCCCAGTAATCATCAGACCTTACTGAGTCTCTCGATGTATCAAAGAAACAGTTTCGAGAATCTGAGTGATGGTTTCGACCAAGAAAAAGTGCAGACTGGCGACGTAGCATAAGCGACAATAAAGCCATGATATGCTCCTACATTCGTGTATACTTTTGTTATCACATTGGAATACTATTACGCTATTTATTATCTGTCGCAGTCGATTTGCATATAATATAATATCTACCAGGGGTGCAATCCTTGCGCATCAGTTAGATCGACCAACGGCTGGTTGTGATACCAGCTGGGCGACTGATACAGACAGAGCAGAAAGCGAAGAGACGTTAGTGAGAAAACAGAGAATCTTTGATCCTTCCATAGGCTAGCTAGCAGCAACTCCTCAAATACCAAGCTAAATCGCCCCCTCTATATATACCTTAAATGGAAAAAGATCAGCTGGACCCGATTTATCATCAGCCCTTCTCAATTTATGGCCTTTCACGCTATATATGGGTTTATCTTCGGAGAAACAGATACAATAAATCATAGACGGTCGGCTTCTACTTACCCAGGCTCTAACGACACAATTGTACTGGTACTGTATGCCCTCTTATGTGGAACCAGGGGAAACTAGGGCTATCGCACGTGATTTGTAGTTTGCACGTGTGTACCTTAATGCATGCATTCTGATCAGTCGTATGGCTGCAATGAATCCTTTGTGCCATAGGTGGTCGGGATATAGTAGAGAAGCTAAAGTTTTAGGAGGGAAACTTGCAACTGATCGACATTATCAGCAGGATGATTCCCACAGGCGGGTTCGGAGCCGAAGACTGAAACCACCCACTTAGCAAAAGTTGTCAGCTTTGCTATTACTCCAGCCGTTACAGAATATGCCGATCTTGATGAGATACCGATGAATGTAGGGGGCTCGGAACAGATACCATGTGCCGGCATATGGAGGACTGCATAGACATTCCTTCTGTTGAATCCTTTGGAAGCTCAGATCCTTGTCTCACTTTCATTTTCCATTTTGGGACAAGCCTTGAGAGAGGAGATCTAGACTTTGAAGCCGCGTTAGCAGTGGAAAGCCGAGGCAGACAACTCGATATGACTAGTAGCATGTCTAAGCCACGAAATCCGAGCGGGTCAGTGGGACGCAGATTCCCCAATGAAGCCAAGCGGTGCCGGGTGTAACTCATGCGAAGGTGGACTCAGGTTAGTATTTAATAGCGAACAGGATGATTGACTAACCCGCTCCGTGACAAACAAAAATAAGGTTAAAGAGGAACGGAGACTGAGATCTTCAGAGTTTGACCAACTAGGTTGGCTAGATCCACGGTTGAGGTGGTGTCATATAACTCACTGTTTTTGGGACCACTCTCACACTCTTACACTTTCCCCTTTATCCTGGCTTATTTACAAGGCCCGTGGAGATCGATGGGAACGGACGATAGAGTTAAGGCCAGCGCAGATTCCGGTGACTTCCGGTCAATCATCCTCGTAGACTAAGATGTATACAGCCTTTTACTTTTTTTGAACACGTGCATGACTACCCAGTCTATAACTGATTTACAGTGTGTATTATAGCTACGACTGGTGTCATCAAATAAAAGTAGTTACGGGTGGAGCGAGCTGGAAAAGCCGTCCTTGCTATATTAGGTTAGAGACAAAGAACTAGAGGCGGTCAAAGCAAATGGATCATGTAGGAAAGTCCTTCCTGACACATTTAAGGTAGTGTGGAGAATATAAATAGCCAGTCCCTACAGAATTATTACGAAGGATGCGAGACATCTTGTTGATCTACGGATTGGCTCGAGTTAGCAACAATAAAGGGAACAACAACGCGTGGTGTTTCGAAATAGAAAACGTGGCTCTTTCACACTACAATTTACTAATTCTGCTCCCTGTTGCTTAGATTCTTGGTACCTTACTATCACAGTATGCAATAGTATTTGTCTGTATATCAGGCGTACCCAAGAACACTAGCCATCCTTCAGACCGTCCCACTCGGCTCGTCAGACCTGTCCGTCCGTGGACTTTCCTATTGAAAGCAAGATAAGTAATATTCAACTAAAACGAGGGGAATCATGCTGGGCCAAGAAGAATAACCTCGATCCCGTTTTCGCACGCAATATTCGAGACGTGATTTTTCAGTTTCTCCGTGATGAAGAAGGGAGGACAGTCGTTGATCGTCGCCACCCTAATTAGGCAGTAACCAGCCAGGTGAAGAGTTGAAAACCTGAAAATTTCTATAGGCTCTTCCAGATCAAACTAGCTAGTAGTTAGTGTAAAAATGTAAAGTAATAAAATCGGGCGGCTAAGGAGGAGAATAGATACGCTTCGTCAGCCAAAAAGAATCCATAGTAGGGGGGAATGATCGATCTAAATGGCCTACAGCGCGCTAATCTGTCCGGTTCTCTAAGTACTTCTCATAATATGGACATTGAACGCGAATTCCATGCCATGATGAGCGGCAAAGAGGCTCGGCCCGGTAAGGCATGAAATTCATGAAGATATCTTGCTATCGTTGACACTGAGCTATTCCCTACCTGTATAGAATGCGCCCTAGGATCCTGCAGCAGCCTGCCAGTTCACCACTCAAACAAGAGATACGTAGGTTGTCCAAGAAGAAACCACTCTGTTATACCTGCATACTAGTGTTTAACTTTATGACTTTTGGCGAATCAAAATTACCTCGTCACACCGCTGAACCCTCTTTTTCTTCTTCCTAGCAGGATCATGTACCCTACAAACAACTCAGAACATGATCGGGGAGAAACCTCGGAGAATCCAATAGTCTAGTGAAACCGGAGTTTGACCATATTGGGCGTAGCCTTGCATCTACTAGATTCTCCAGTGCATACTCTGGTATGTTGGGTAAGTAGCGTTAGTATGGTGGGTCTCCGAACTGCGTAGAAATAGGATGAACCCCGTGCTATTATTATTTAGGGATACATACTATACTCAATCTAATAGACCTTCCATTCTTTACATACTTCTACACAGCAATATGGCTCCTTCTACACCTCCTCGTTTTCAGCTAACCAGAGATGAACGCCTACAGATCTTGACTTCACGGTCACTTAATCTGAAATACGTAGATATCGCAAAACATATTGGTGTTTCTATACGCTAGGTCCAGCTAGCCTGCTGAGCTGCCCATCCTACACCCTCCAACAGGTCAGGTCGGCCACTAGCAATGAAGAAAGAAGAAGTTGATTGTTTTGTTAGCTTTGTTATCTTATCAAGATATGCAAGATATCTAACCTATAGGGAATTCGTCTTGCATCTTGATATGGGCTATTCCCAATGGGCAATTCGATCAGCCTTACTTTAAAAGGGCTATCGAAGATATGTTGCTCGACGAAAACCACCACTGTCTCCTGAGAATAGACAGAAACGGCTTCCCTGGGTGCAGGAGCACCTTAGTTGGACTCTTAGTCAATGGGAAGCTATACTATGGTCCGATGAAGCATGGTAAATCCTGGTCGACATACCGGTACGTAGGTTACTCGCCGAAAAGATGAGGTCTTCCATGAAGACTGTATTGTTGAACAGCGCCCACGTAAGATAGGATGGATGTTTTGGGGTTCATTTCATGGGACGACTAAGGGTCCTATGATATTTTGGGAGAAGGAATGGGGTACAATAAATGCCCAAAGCTATATTCAACATATAGTTCCTCTTATAACAGAGTAAATCCATAGCCATCCTTGTCTTCAACTAGTTCAGGATGGTGCGCCAGGACATGCTGCTCAATCTACTATTCAAGAACTTGAGAAGAATGGGGCTTATATAATTAGATGGCCACCTTTCTCTCCTGATCTAAATTTCATTGAAATGGTGTGGAATTGGATGAAGGACTATCTCCAGGCAAATTTCCCTGAACATATGACATTATCAGAACTTAAGATAGCCCTTAAGGAGGCCTGGGATGCTCTTCCCGCAGATTTCCTTAAATATCTGCTTGAATCTATGCCTGAAAGGTGCCGTGCAGTCATTGAGGCAGGTGGTGGTCATACGAAATTTTGATACTAGGATGCGTGTCTATATTGGATATAGGGCGTGTAATAGGCCAGAAACTCGTCTTTACCTAATCAAGAAGTGATTTCCAGTGGAGCTTACCAACATTATTTATGCAATATACCATAGTACACCATCGTCAGCCTGGCTAGGTTAGGTTACTTCTGATTTATCAGTAGCGAGAGGGGAAGTTGAGCTTCCCCCCACCTTTCAGTCAAGGCAGTAAGGTGGATATGGCCTGCAAATTTATGGCCACTCTTATTGCATAAGTTTTGAGGGTGTATGTTGAATGATGCTGAGGCTGTGCTTGCCTTGATATGCGCTGAGTTAAGGACTGACTGATACTCTCTACCGCGAACAATGGGCTGGCTTTGTTTCTTCACACTTTTGCCGCGCGAGAAGTTGTAGCCCTATCATACCACTGCCAGGTATATGGATATTTTTCAGGGATTCCCATGTGCCTAAGAGCACATCTGAGGGACCCTCCGCTGAGAGGTCTACAAACCTGAAATTGGACACTCATGTGCAGACCCGACGACTCTAGCGCATGAAGAGTGTGTGGCTTGATCAACTCTATGATGTAGGTACATTACATTCGTTTTGATCCGTCAACACGCCTGCTAATGGATATCGTACAGCCCCTGATGCACGTTGAAGGTGATCCAAGCAGGGGACAGTACTAGCGGGGGGCTCTCAAAGCCTTTTGGGGGATCTTCTGCATGAAAGTGGTAACTACTTGCTATCTTGTATAATACCACGAGAGGCAAGCTGACGAATCACAATACAACATTTGCAATCCTCAGGAACCAACCGCTCAGAAAACAAGAGTAATCCGGTAAGCATCTGTAATTATTGTGGTGTTCTCAACCCTCGAACTCTTCCTCACCCTTCTAGAGGTCTGTACACCGAGCTCTTCGGAAAGATGGCTAAGCTATCCATCTCGACGAAGCCCCTTAAACCCCAAACTACATGTCTCGCTTAGTCTGCAAGTAAACGCTTACTGCGTTTCCAAGTGTCTCCCGGTCCCCTGCCTCCGCTTGCGTATATTGTTCATTTGCGATGATTCTTCGTTTGGTTTGCAACGCGGCTTCGTCAAATACTATAGCTGACCGAACCGAACCACCTTGAATGGCTGGTAGTATTATTATTCTTGTTCATACAGCGGAGGAGTCCACGCTCGGACATCTCACTCAACTATCCTTCGCCCACTTTTAGAGTGATACTGTTTGCTTTGACCCCACTCGACCGGCTTCTTCACACCTTGTCTAACACTTCCGATGTTGCTACTAAGTAATCAAACTGGGTCCTTATGCAACTCGTGCATAAAGAGAAACTACCCTTGATATTGCTGTTCTGCAAGTTGATGGTACTTACGTCAAATATCAGCCCGATTTCTTACCTCAACGACTAAAGGACTTCAGGAAAGAAGGAGTTTGGCTCGTTTCGCCTGCGCCACTCACACCAGGCATAACTCAGGGTCCATCCAGCCTAGGCCGGGGTTCTGCTTCTCGCGTGGGGCGTTTAGTAAGTGTTACAGCACTATAATGATTGCGAAAAGATGAAACTGGAAGGAGAAGGAGAGCATCCTTAAGTCATGCGATATTGATAATCAAAGTAATACTCGGCAAGGACGTAGTGTTAGCACTGCAAGGCAGTAAAGCAGCTCAGCAGGGTGTTTTGTTTTATTTATTTTAATTTTAATTTTAATTTTGGAAAGATTGTTGGTTATGAGCATGACCCATAGCATAATAGTCGATTTCATCAATATCTACAGAAAGACGGACTATTTGTGATACAACTCCTACAGTTCATGGCGAGCAACAGTGTAATACGCATTTATGCCTCATCGTCCTGGCGTGCTAAATTGAATGGGTATTGCAAGGCCCGAACGACTCTACCTTCTAGCTTATGGGCGAAGTTCCGCTCATAGTGAGATGAACTGGACCCAACAGGTCTCGTCATCCAGGAGGTGTTCTCATTAATCAGTCGGCCGACAGATGAAGCGAAATAGGATGGTAAAAGAAAAGACACGTTTCCCATTCCACCTGATATGAGGTGATCTCCAGGAGTCTCGTGTTTGCTGGGGCTCTAAGAGTGACATCCCCCAGTTCGAAGCTCGTCGAGCGATATTTGCTCTCCCACTAAATGGAAGTATCACTGATTATCCTATTGTTCATAGGATACCACGAAGTATATGCATATTCCCTAGAACGCGCGCAGAAGTGCTCTCCTAGGCTTGTAATTGTAATAGATGGGAAGGACAACTCCCAAACTGAAGATCGAGAAGTCGCCAACGAAAAGCGTACGCTGTCCAAGAGTTTCTCTTTATAACGGCAAATATTCATTTGATAGTAAGGCCACCATCTAAGAATGAGCCAACTTGCAAATCAGTAACGGAGTCACGCAGGTCCGACTTCAATTACAAATTCCGACAAGTTCTCCAGGAATGTAGATTAGCCACCACAACTCTCTAAATCGGAAATCTGAGCCAAAAGGGTCTCGATGTGCTTCAAACCGCTCATCGTAAGCCTCAACGAAAGCAGATTACCGATACTTTTTGCCCACCAACTATGACTAGTTCCTTAAGAGTCAGTATACTCGACAAGTTCCCGAAGTCCTTTTGGATCAAGTAGATGTACTGGTGACATTTGTTGACTCGTTTGTTAAGGAAAAAGCTGCTCCTCTCAGACTTCCTCTAAGTAACGCTAGCTGATACTACACTGGGTAAATCTGCCACCTAGCGAACACAGGACTGTAGTTGTCCAGGTGATAGGAATTGTATCGCTACAAAACCATGCCAGAAACCTGTCTGCTTGTTTTCCCCTACCGTAGTAAGGCAGTCGAGGAGGTCATGCACCCTGGCAGTTAGGTACTGGCTCAAACCTTCGCGTACGAAAACTGTGGAGCACCTTTTCACCAAGAAATGCCTCTGTCATAACCTGTTCATGATCCAGGTAACTCGACACGTACTGAGCGTCGACCGGCTTGTGACTCAACGTGTATCATCATGATGGAGTCAAAGCTGCCTACTAATCACTTAGCCTATACAGTAATTAAAGTTGTAACAGTCTGGTCACAGATATTGGATCCCAGCAGTTCAACAACTTACCATGAAGATAGGATACATCGTAGTTGATACTTCGTCGTGGTTATCCATAAAATTTACTATTAATAGAAACTGCCCGAAAACATGTTTCACATGACACTGAAGCGTGACCAAATTCGTGAGATTTAGAGCATGTAAATCGATGGTATTGTCTAGAACATCTGGGTCGCCTAGTCTCTCGCACTTCGAGATAGAAACGTTTATCAAAAAAGGGGAAGCGAGTCGATCACTTAACCGATATTGATCGTGCGATGAGGTCTGCAATTTGTGTTGTTAATGTGGGAATGTAAAGTGTGCAGGTGACCCGTCGGTCGCAGTCCAGACCGTTGAGGGGCTGTGTAGCGAAAGGTCCAGACCATCCATGGGTTCCTTCCTCGACATGATAGGAAAAACAATCAAAAGAAAAAAAAGAAACTTAACTACGAGGACACCATTTAGTAAGTGCTGACACTGCAAGACACGCATACTTGTTTCTTGGTGAACTGGATGAAAAAATTTGATAATAGGCGATGTTCTGGACTAGTCGATATTGGATAGTGGTGATGGAGCATGTGACTTGTTGGGTGATTGGTTTGCTATTCATTGGCAGAAGCTTTCAGATAGGATGAGACATTGGGAAGATAAACTTGATTGATGCTGACAGTGTCCACTCTACGTCTAAGTTGACTTGATATACAGCACAAGGTGTGGTGGAATAATTTCTACTGTGCTTGGGGAATATGGTTAGTGTTAAACATGTCTAACTGCACAGCCATTTCAACAGTCATTTCCGATAACATACTACTGTTTATAAATACAAATCTGACAATGCTACATACAATGTGCACAAAATGTCTAACAACTTCGTATAACACGAGTCAGGAAGAAAAAAGTATATTCATCCACATGGTTGACAGCCTGAAGCGAGACATGTTCAGCACAACTGTCGAAATGGTTTTCCTTGGACAGAATTTTCAGCCACACTAACTACTTGTAGCCTAATCGAACGGTCACTGCAATGTAACCATGTTTATTTTGCCACTAGGCTAGAATAAAGTCTTACTAAAACTCTACAGAGAACCCAGGAGCAAGGAAGTCCGTGTAGAGTAGGATATTCGGCTGTGCAGACCGTGGTGCCGTTTTACCGAGAGATCTGATCGACCGGGCCGATGGAATGACCCAGCCTCTGCATCTGAGTCCCGTTTCCATACTCTTGGGACTCTACTATGTTACCCTTGTGATGCTTTGATTAATATATATACTTCCCCCTTTATTTGGTCGGGAGAATTCCGGTCGATTGTATGCCATATATTGATCAACCGGAATATATTAAAAAGCAACTGTTGATTCCGACCGGAGAGTCGGTTAGGAGATGGTAGAATTTTTCCTAGATCGTACTAAGCAAGTCAATCGTTGCATTGTCAGAATTTTCACAGCTGATCAGAGTCCAAGCTGTCATGAATGTACCCGATGCAACTGTTGATAGGATAGGCCGTTGTATCCATCTCTACTAAGAAAGTAGACTCAATGAAGGCACGCGGCAGCAAACGACCAATTTGCGTGTCGACGGCCCGCCCATCCATCACATTATGCACAGAGCACAAATTGGTATGAAAGCCGCGGAAGGAGTGAAAAAATTTTCATTGAGTTCCACACGGCATTCCCGAAGAGGATAGTCAAGAGAGCCAGATATAGCAAAGGGCAGGGATCAGATGCGATTTCTGTGCACTGACTGCAGGATTGAGTCTTGACAATCCGTGCCCAAAATTAGAAGGCTTCCAGAACTTTGATCGAAAACTCTAATAGCGCGGCGCTGCCGATGCCAAGCCTCGTTTCCGGGTACTGGGAATCGGCAGCCACGTCAATTTGCATGGGGCTTGCTTTTCGTACGATATCCCTGCGTATTCGTTATTCCGGTTGATCCATACACGGATTTCAAGGTAATTTACCCATCTGACCCACTTTGTTGCATAGCTAGTAAAATCATGATTCGTGCGACCGTAACCGTCGAGCCTCGGAATTACTAAACCAATTTTACGGCCCCTTACTGATTTATCCCAGCGGATGCCCCACCTCAAGGGTCTACTTCGCTCCAGCGGAAGTGGCTGTGCTCAGACCTGCAGCACTTATTTTCCATCTACGTAGGTGACCAATCCCTCTTCTCGCCCTATGCCACATGAGACGCTAGAAGGAAAAATGTTTCTTCCATGCATATTATACGCATCAGAGCCGAGTACTGGCACGTAGGACAGTGAAGCTAGTAACCCCCATGAGGCTGGTTAAGGTGCTGACTGGTTTGGATAAAGACCCCTGTCAGACTCTTGCAAGGTTAAAAACCCAATGATATTTATCTCGTTCTTTATTTCCGAGTACGGGAATAATATGCCTTGCCCGTATTTGCGTATATCGGATTGCGCTTGATATTCCCCCCCCCCCCACCGGCAGTGAACAACTACCGCTGGATGCAAGTCGTGATATACATCAAGAATGAGGAAAGCTCGATATGACATCCCCCATATCCGAAAACAAATCAACAGTGGGACTTTCCGTAACGCGGATTACCAGATCCGCTGCGTAAGGCAACTGTAGTATATCAAATTATTCGCACGGAGCTTATCAAGCATTTGGAAATGCCGTAAGCACCATGGCGCAATCCAAATTGACCCGCCGGCCGGAACCAGTCAATCTGACTGCCTGGAAAGTCCAGCTACCAATGTCAAACCTAGATCAGTTGTCACCATCTATGCCTTAAGTGATATCAAGTGTTCTTCCTCTCCTCCGAACAACAGTGGCATCGGCCCTCAGCTCTGAAGGGCGGCGGTTGAGAAAGATGATAACCAAGGTAAGTCAATTACGTTGAGATAAAGACTTTGTCTTGTAGATCTTGCCACCAGTTTCAGCTGCCGTATGTCGCTGGGTATCTTGTGGGTCTACGAACGGGTCCGGGGATTGGTTCGCTCTTTTGAGTATGGTGTGCTTATTCTTGTCTCAACCCAAATGTGATATACGAATCATCTACTTGGGATGGTTACGTGTCTCGCGATTGGGCACGTTTTATTGCACTATCTTGCGGCTGTTGTAGGCTTCCATGAAGTTGGTAACGCTAGTTTCAGAAAGGAAAGCTGAAATTAAAAATTGAAAAATGAAATAGTACCAAGTCACTACAGGAACAGGACTCCATTGAACAGGTTTTCACATGTTAAATTCAATGCATCGATTCAGGACATGTTTGTCCTGGTTAGCATCGGGGAACAAAGACCCCGGCTCCAAGCCCCATGCCGAAGTCATGATTCAATCATATGAACCACAGGGAAACTAGCGCCGTTAGGGATAAGCTCCCACCATTTACAACCAAGGATATAGTCAACCTAACGGCATACAGGCGATGCTGAACAGCCGTGTGACTCAGATCAGGTAACTGTTCGCTCATGTGCCATGGGATACTCTGGGGTTGTTGACCCGTCATGCCATGAAGCCGGATCAGCTGACCTAGTTTACAAAGCATATAATCGGCGTTGCATGCCCAAATGTTGGTCGTCTAACGCTTTTACCGGCCGAGAGTCGAGTCGAGAGTCGTCGGGTCAGTTGCTGCCGGCTAGTCACGCTATTAGGGTTAGTCGATCTCAGGGATCCGGGGACCGGGATCCTTAGTACCAAGTATTCCTCCGAATCTTTCCCGGTGTATCAATGCAAGTGCGGGGGGAAGTGCTAACGACAACTACTTTGGAATCCCACCTCGGCGGAATGCGATAGTGCATGCCAGAAAGGTCTACTCGATAGTAGGCAGGGGCTAACGTCCGGACAACTCCGATCCGTGAACACACATCATAGCCAGGGATCTAACCCGGAGTGGAAATTCTACTTAATCATACATGACAAATGGACCAATAAGGCTAGTCTGCCTGTAACCATGCACCAGCCACATATAGTGGCAGTGCACGTGGCTTGTGGAGAAGCATGCACAATGAAAGACAACTGCAGAAAAGGTCTTCACAAAGGGATTATCCACTGGTGGGATACTACATCACCCAGCACTGTTGCATGATTATATCACCGTATGCATCTGTTGAACATGTCACCTGTAAGGGACCCTTGTATGTCGTGGCCCCATCAGCACCTTGAGACACGAGATTGAGCTCCTATGACAGTAGTGGCTCAGCTCCCGAGTAATCAGGCAGCTAATTGGCTGCCCTAAGCCCCTAGTGTAGAAAAATAGAAAATTTTTTTTGGCGCTGTTGGGTATCGATTGTACGTACTATATCGGGATCAGCCATACGGTCTAGTGCTGAAGACAGTGGGCCCACCAATGATTGGAGCTATTATTGAATATTTGAATGCTAGGTGTATGGTGAAAGATTCATTATTGTTCCCACGGAGTTAGAGACCGGACCTACACAATTATTTTCGTATTTGTCATAATTATAGAATGAACTAGAGGTGAATTATTTTCTATATCAGGCTAAGATAATGATTAATAAAGAAAACTTCAACATGGAAATAATCGGGTCATCAGGCCGAGACGGGGTTAATGTGCATATTGTTCGTGGTCGGAGGTAAAAGCTGAGTGTGGCTGATGTCTTGGAAGAAAAGACATGAATCTGATGCATAATCCATGTAAGGGAGAAAACCATGCCGTGCAATTGAGACGGGGATTGTGGCTTGTACACTAAACAATGGATCTAGTTTTGTACATTGACATGTTGAGTGAAATGGTCGGACCCGGGGGTGGATGAGCGAGCGACTTTGCTTCTTTGAGCCAATAACTTTTCCTCTCAGCCGAGGGAACTCTTGACCCCGGAGAATGCAGATCTAATTAAGGCCGCAAGGCCATTTTCATTTTACTGGATCGCGGAAAGGCCGGCGTAAGTGGAGTACGGGAAGAATGGTAATAATAAAATTAGGCGGTAATCTTACAATACTAGGTATTGATAGTGACCGGGTTGAGTCACTGATCGACCGGGAGGAGTTTGTAATACTCGTTCGCTCATAGCCGTACTATCATTGGGATTGGTCATGACTGAGCACTAGTCTTAGGTTTTTTTCTATTTGGCTGCAGTCCTCAAACGTCAACGTCATAAAAGAAGCCTCCATCCCCCCCCGTACTTATCCATCTCTTTCCCTTCTTTCCTTTATATCATTATTTATTATCCTTCGTTGGAACCACACAATCTTCTAACAACGATTTTATCAACTAACACCCTCTTCACACATCTATCAATTTACTATCCTACTTGACTCTCTTACTCCAGCACACCCTTCATCTATAGTAAGTTCGTCCCGTACCGGATACTCGTCCCTCCCCTTCCCCCGTTCTTTCTACTTGACTTTCAACTTACGACAACTTTTCCTTTTCCCACTCACTCATCCTTGGTCCTGTCTAAACTTTCGTCATCCATAAACAGATTTAACTAACCAGCAATCTTTAAAGTTTACCTCTCCTTACCAAGGTTTCCTACCAACGGAGTTTTCTACTGCCACCTTTCCTAGTTAATTGGACCGTTACCTGCCGGACGCTTCCAGACCCTTCGGCCATTCATTACTATTCACTCGATCGCAGTTATTTGGGGAAAAGATAATCGGATCTTGGGCCGTCGGGACTTTTCTTTGGGAGGCTTGGGTGCCAACCTAACTACTTAAAACTCTGGATCCCCCCCCCCAAGTGGCAAATTCTCGAAACTTGTTCACCCACTCGGCGTCATACCCATTGACGTCCAATCGTGAAAGAGAGAACATGTCCATGTACCCATCAATACGCAATAAGGGTTTAAACAGTGATTCAACGTCTATACCTTACATCAATTTCCAAGATCCCGTTTGCATCCAAGACGAGCAATTCCTTCCAGACTTCTCGCAGGAGGCTGCACTACAGTTCTACAACCAACAATTACCGCGACTCCAGTCTCCCTTCCAGTATCATCCGGGTACTGATTTTTACTCTCCGCCGTCTTCCGCACCTTCGTCACCAACCTCGTCTCCCGCTTCCTCCACTTCCCACCTCCCAGCGACAACGGCGGTTGCCGCGGACTACCCCTCTACCGTCTTCGGCGGTAACTCCTTCGAGGCTCCTTCGATGACACCTGCATCCTCCTACAACCCCTCATTCAACATTCAGCATACGGCAACACCACCATCTTCACAACCATACCTATCACAATATCCACAGCAGTACCTCTTTGACAATTCCCCAATGTTGGCGCAACAGTCTGTCGCAAACAACCACGGTTGGGAAGGCAATTTGCAACTGCTGAGCCCTGCTCGCATTCAGCACAAGGCATCACCTAGTGTCTCTTCGAGTCGATCTGCACATTCAGTGGGCTCTTATCAGAGGTCAAACGCGAAACCTTTACCCACTCCCATTCAGACACCTGTTCAGAACTCGTTTCTCGCTACACCGTATCAACAAAACTACGATCATGATGGTAGTCAAGCAGAAGCGGAGATGGTGAGGCGCGCTGTGATGGAACAACAACAACAACAACAACAACAACAACAGCAGCAGCAGCCGCCACAAAACCACCACCAGCATCAGTCAAGCGATTATTCGCTGGCACCCTCAGTTTCTACCGTGAGCCACAACTCGCCTGTGACCCCACAGACCAACTTTGAGGAGATCGACGACGCGTCGAAGGCGATGACCAATGGTGAGAAACGATATTCTGATATAGATCGATGGATGGATGAATACTTACATTTCGATGCCTCTGCAGACTACGGTAACCACAACGGAAACAACCTTCCGATTGGAATTCCCAAGATCAACCGAACTATGTCAGACATCTACCAAGACGAACTCTACAACCCAGCTATCATGCCGACTCCTCAGGTCAACAAGCCGTCCACGAACCAACAGAATCTCCTGAATCCATTCCGAAATGTGTTCGCTGATCGTCTTCAAGCCGCTAATCAGGGCCACATGTCTGCAAGGTCTCAGTCTCCTGTTGTATCTATGAACCGGGATCGGTCTCCTTTCCGACAGAACTCGCCGTTGGCTGCAGAATACCACAATGTACTGCAGCAGCCCCAGATGACGACCAGCGTGCCTATGCCTCAGCGTGAGGTGAACGTGGACCAAGCTCAAGGAGGAGAACCCAAGACCATGTCTCCTAAGGATGCGCTGCTGGATTTCAATGAAGGCGACGACGCTGGAATGCCGCTGTTTCCAACCAATCAACCTGACTTCAACCTTGGTGATACACTCAGCTTACGACGTGCAAGCTCATCCTCTTTTCCGCAGTCGCAGAACTTCACTTCCGTGGAGTCGTTCCCTACGCAATACATACAGAGTGGACTTCCTCCTCAGCAGTATCCTTTTGCGCAACAGCAGCAGGATCGCCAGCCACATCACCAGAACAATCTTTTACAGCAGACTCCTGATTTCCCTGCATCATTACCCAATTTCGAGTCTACTAGCAGTGACGTGGGACTCAACACCGGAGTGGCCTCCCCACAAGCACAACCCACTATGGCGATGCGCCCTGTGAAGGAGGAAATCCCCCGCCCGCAGCATACGTCTGCGGATAGTGGTACCTACACTTGCACTTACCACGGCTGCACTCTGCGGTTTGAATCACCAACCAAGCTACAGAAGCATAAGCGCGAGGCCCACCGCCAAACGACCCCTGGAGGCCATCTGGTTGGGCGCGATACCTCTGCGCGTAACTCTCAGGCTGGACCCCACAAATGTGAGCGGATCAACCCGTCTACGGGAAAGCCATGCAACTCTGTTTTCTCGCGGCCCTACGATCTCACACGGCACGAGGACACAATCCACAATGCACGCAAGCAGAAGGTCCGGTGTCACCTGTGCACCGAAGAGAAGACGTTTTCTCGTAACGATGCACTGACCCGGCACATGCGAGTGGTGCATCCTGAGGTCGATTGGCCCGGCAAGCAGAGAAGACGAGGCAGGGAGTAAGCGGGCTGTGGTGTGAGGTGGGCATACGTCCCATCATTCGAGTTACGCATATCCAATTGGAACACGACAAATGGGGTGTTCCATTGGAGACTTCGTTTTCTCCCTGGTCCACCAACGTCGATGTTCCTATGGAGTCAAGATGACGATGAAAGCCTCTGACAGCCTCTGACGTCATCTCTCATCCCCAAAAGGAAAGGACTCGCTAACGGGGCCGGATCATCGGTTCAGCTTCCGCCTTGGGAATGTGGCCTTGCAGCCTGGTGCAGCAGCCATGACATCACCGTAAATCCACTTCGAATGACAACAACGTCATGTTCTACCGATACGATCTCTCACATATTTTTCAATTTCTCGACTTTACCATACAGGTGTGGTGTTTTTGATTTCCACAAGCAGGCTCAGTATCTACCTTTTCTTTCTTTCTTTCTTTTTTCTTTTTTTTTCTATTGCTATTTTTTTCTTTGAGCATATGTGTGGGTATTAGATTTTTGATTCTATGTTCTATTGTTTTCACCACGGGGTGGTTTAAAATGGTCGCATCAAAAGAAAGCAAACGGTTCCATTTGGGGTTTGGTTTTTACGGAGATCTGCTATTACTTCCTTACATTTACTCAGCGGTTGAGCTTCGGTTTTGAGCAAAGCAGTGTTACGAATCGGTTTGTTACGATGTACAATATTCTATCTCATCCTGTACGATCACTATGATATGATGTCTACATGTTTCTTGATTTTTCTGCTCTTGCGTTGCTTTGTGATCTGCATTGGGCTGGCATGGGGCTGGCATGGGTATATGCTGGGGTTGTGGACGGTGTACAGAATTTTGTGTATACCTTGCGAATGGGTATGTACAGTATGACCATATGTACAAATAGCTACTTTTAATGAACCGTAAGGTCAACAAAAATTCCTGATCTACAGTACCTCTCCCTAACCTAGGATACCATTTAAGCACTCCACCTTTATAGTTCGTCAGTACTTTTTTGACATTCCGGCGGCAGCTCAGCCCCCATGTCAAAGCTCGAGCTTTCGATAGCTACCCCTCACTTAGCATAGCTTAGGTAGCGACAAATAAAAGGCCCACTGCAAATTGAAACTCCCATACCGAACCGCAGGAAAACAGAATAATGGCCATTTCCTCAACCTGTCAATCGGGTCGATCTCCCCCGCCTTGGTCCCCACTGTCTTGCACTGTGACCTGCCTCACTTTCCTTCTCATTCGCCAATGGAGCATCTGCCAATTAATTCAATGGGGGGATTTAATTTCAGGTATTCTATTTTTTAAATTAACGGTAGTTATTCAATCATTAATCCTACGCTTACATTAAAGTTACCCAATGCCTCTTACTTAGTGAATACAGATAGTATTACTCAATATCATCTAATCACTATGTATACTTACGACCATCTAAATTTTGAGAAACCCAATTTATAAAAAAAAAGAAAAACACATGGTCGAGGAACCCCAAGCCACGGGGCCCCCTAAAACTATACGATAAAGGAGAAAACGTTTATTCAATTGGTGTGACATGATATACTCCAT